>JAYMTK010000213.1:0-26916 GCA_036897405.1 Pelargonium myrrhifolium | reverse complement strand
CACCTCATTGGCTTTGTTAAGTTGTAACTGATATAACTTTATATCAGTCAACTGATATACATTTTACCCTATATATATATATATATACATGACAAAATAGATATGTTACGAGGAGCTTCAATTTTCTGCACCATCATATTACTTAAACGAAATTCAGAAGAGTCGATTCACAACTTGTGGTTGTAGCTTCTAATGTATGACAGCATGTAATACTTTTGTGTTATAATTTATATACAAAACCCACCATTTGTAATTACTGTACAATATTTGGTATTGATTGTGCAGAATAAAAACTAGAAATGGACCAATCCACAAATTTTGCATCTTAGGATTGCTACTAGGATGAGAAATTTATTCCATTTGCCAAGAACATATCCACACACAGCTATGAGAGCTTTAACTAACACCGTAGATTGAAGAAGAGGTCTTTGAGAGCAACATACAATGTCTCTGCAGCCTTTGGCCTGTCCACTGTCCCAAGTAGAATATCGGCTGTGGTCAGATAAGGGTCACCATAGAAACATAGATTAGTATCCATCCTTGTCATTACCATGTTCCCTTCAAGTGACACTCCCACAAATGCACCTGTTATGATTTGCACCATGACAAGGAAGGAGTTAGCTACAATCCCAGTGGTATGATAACAGAACTTTCAGGAGCATAAGAAATCCCTTACATGGGAACATGGATACCTCCTTATCATCTACAAATCTATTACAGTCTGGGTACAATCATAAAATAACTTCTACAATACATAGACGACTAATATTCTTCATATTACTTTGTTTCAACCATTTCATAGTTAAAAATATATGAAAATAAATAAAAAAAATTTTTAGTTACAGAGTCAAAAAATTCCCCCCCCCCCCCCACATATGAACTTTTTTTTTTTTTTTGCACCGCTAAGATCTTCAAACACCTGTCTAATAAATTTAGAACATTCGAACCATGCTTGCAAATAGATGCATAATTTCAAATTCAATGCCACCATGCAAAAGATTGTCCTATTCTGATCGGCATGAATAAAACCCCCAGAGATAATGGACTAAAAAAATCAGAGGTTTAACAAAAGTTATACAGTAAACAATACCTTTGCTACAACTATAAGTATAGCACATCCCTGAACCCTTGTCTCCAGCTCGAAGATCTGCTTCAAGAACTCTCCCAACAGGTCCTGCTGCTGCACTGCAACCAGCACCAAGAGAAAAATGCATGCGACTGCAAAAAGTCTTCACGGCTTTTGAGTCATGGAGCACAATTATGAAGTCCATGAGTTCACCCCCAATCTAAACCATAAGCAAAAATGAAAATTGTGAAACCCCAAATCCAGAATTTCACATTTAAAACAGAAAGAAGAAACTTATTCTAAGTCTAACATTAACATGCTGCACATCCTAATTTATCAAAGCGCTTAAAAAAATACAACTGAAAATCTATGGGAAAAAATATGGCTTGGCAATAAATGTTTACCTGAGCACCCCATCCTAAACCACAAGACAATATAGCTGATGGGGCTGACCATGATCCATCAGACCTTCGAGCAACGACCAAACCAGTGCCAAGTTTGTATGAAACAAACACACCAGCTTTAGCCACTGTTAGAATTGCAAGGCCTTTGGCACCTTTCAAGATGGCCGAGGGTATGGACCTCTCAGGATTCAACCTTGCAACCTGTCCATTTTTCAATAAGTATAACATATAATATTAGAAACAACTTAACTGAGCTGCGACTTACACATGAAGAGCAGGAAAAAAGAGAGTAAAAAGAACCAAGAGTATCAAACATAAGATGTTTATAAAGAGAATCTCCCTGGGTCTTAGAATCATACTTGGCTGTAACTTCTCAATGTATTTGAAGCCTTGTAGATCTCATGTTCCATGGACATACCAACTGGAAGGTTCAGCCATCCTCTCATACATGTCCAATCCATCACATCGTGCTTTGCTACTTGTGCAGCATTGCTAATGGAGTTAACAAGAATACCCTGTAAAGGATCAAGCCTATCATAGCATGCATCGCATACCCTCTGTGGATTTCTTTCCCTAAACTTGACTGGTAATAGGCACCTCCCCTTGCTGCAAGCTCTGCAGAAAATACCTCCACAAAACCGACAATGATGTCTGCCTCGAGTAATTGGAGTGAAAGGAGCCGTGCACTGCATACATCCAGTAGTAGAACTATCTGGAAGCCACTCTGGGGGTTCAGTTTCCAATACCTCTTTGTAAGCAATATGATTTATCTTGCTGGGCTCAAGAAGTGGCGGTGCACTAGGTATGTAAACAGAGGAATGCAGATAGGTATCCCCATTCTTTTCTGATCCTAAGAATGACACATTTGAACTGGGAAGTTGCTGGTCTTCAGAAACACTTGGAACTTTGTTCCGCCCACTCAAAATGGCAAATATCCCATTCACAACATTTTTCAAGTTCACTTCAGGAGGCGGACCATCCAGCACAGGACTACAAGTTTCATCACTTGAATCATATTCTCCATCAACAAAATCATCAGGTTCATGAGAAAACTGGTACGGGTATCCTTGTTTAAATGCATTTGAGCCTAACTGGGAAGTATTGACTTCAGGAACCGTCCATACAGAATCACCAAAATCATCATCAACAAACTCGTCATCATAGCGGACACTGCGGTTATCGTTTTCAAGCTTGTTCGAAATACAAGGATACGAAACTCTTCTTTCAAAATCTTCCATGACTTATATCATAGGCAGAGAACAATTGAATTCAATAAGAGGCTCTACTGCAACCCAAACAAATACCAACCATAAGATTCCCAAACGATACAAAATCACAAGTTTGCAAGCACAATCGATTACAAAAATAGTAACAAATGCAACTTGTTTGATTCCACTATATACCGCGCAAACCATATCAATAAACAAACATTTTTTGAGTTCAATTACAGGATGCTCAATTCTATTGCAACGAATTTGCTACAGCAAATTGCAATCAAAGAAGAAAAAAGCCCTAACACGGAAGTTGCAGATTGAGTTGGGTTTCTAATTAGGGTTTCTAATGAATTTCCCTACAACGATACCAAAATTCTAAACGCAAAAAAAAAAGATTGAAGCTGAGAAAATTACCTGTAGATTTTTGTATCAGCTTTGTGTCAGATAAGGGAATTGAGGTCTTGAGCCACCACCTTACGTACGAAGAAGAAGAAGACGAAAAGGAAGAGATGGGAGGTGGATGATATTGATTTATATTAAATCCAATAAAATCACATGAGAGTTTCGTACACGCTAAATTATCAGATCCATTGGACCCGTGCGCTATAAGATTTGAGCCTCTCCGAGTCCGGTTAGTAACATTTGGGCCTCGCCTACGGTCCAAACCTACTAATTGTCCAAAATACCCCCATCTCCTTCAAGCCCAACAATGGCTCGTTGGTGTATGTATAGTAAATTCAGTTCATTAACAAATATGCAGGCAGCACCCTCATTAATTAGTGTTTAGTCATTGAATGTTTTACAAACACATGTATAAACAGTTTTTATGCATTCTCAATGTACAAGCTCAGTCCTTCACGGATCAATATATTGTTAGAGACATTACAAAAATAACTAGTTTCCACGACGATAAATTCATTAACTATCGCAGAAGTTGACCCAAATATGGATGATAGACATAGATATCAGTTAGGTTGACACAAATAAAAGTCTAATACGTGAATAATTTGTTTTTGTGACAAATTTTTCGCCGCGAAAAATAGTGTTTCGGCGACAACAATTTTCAGTCGCACAGTTACTAAAATTCGCGACAAGTTATTTGTTGACAGCGAGTTTTAAAATTAGGCGACCAAATCGAAGTTTTGGTGACATAAAAAGGTTGTCGCAGTATAGCGAAAAGGAAACGTTGTACCCATAATTAAAACTTTGACCCAAAGTTAAATTATTGGTTAAAGTCTTGAAGATACAAATTTGTGAGTAGACAAATTACTATATGTTATTTGTGTTTTCAATAATTTTGTAGCACTATTACAACCTCATTTCGTCCATCAATATATGTATATATATTGTTAACCTATAGAAACATGTAAGACAAGTTTGCAATCAGCACTTTTAACTTAAGTCATACTACGTATTATATCCAAATTAATCTCCGTTTAAATTAGGAAATATCACGGGATCATCATACCTCTCCCTACCAAGTTTTTACACATATTCATGGAATATTATAGTCATATATACATACCAATTGACAATTTTGTATGTAAAATGATTGTCACTTTATGATTTATGAATGGACATGACAGTAACATTACCTAGCTAAGAGTAAGCGAGAGAGCTATATGCACATTACATAGACTTGAATTGCTCCACCATTTTTGGATGTTCCCTCGTGATTTAGAATCTTTTTGGGCACACCAATAATATATATGGTTGGAGTAAGATTTTCAATTGGGAAGGGACCCTCAAAGCAAATCAGTCTTGTTCCCTGGGATGTCCTTTCCAGCTCCTCATAGGACAATATGGTCACTACACTAGCCAGTAGCAGGAGAAATATTCTGTAGCAGTACTGGCGATAAATGCAACAACATCAATTATGGATAAGTACATAAACAAAGTAATAATTCGAAATAACATTGTAGAAACCGCTGCCGCCTAATTAAGAATATTGTGCCGCGGTTACTTAAAGTCTATATAATGATTAACCAAACTGAGAACTAAGAGCTACATTGCAGTTTCAGGCATGGCAACAATACTAGCTTCTTCAATTTTCATCTCTGTGTTACTTTCTGTAATTTGTAAAGAAGTTGGTGCTGGAGCAAACAGTGCCTTGTTCATCTTTGGTGACTCCACTGTGGATTCTGGGAACAACAACTACATCAAAACCATCCCTGAGAACCGAGCAGATTACAGTCCTTATGGCCAAAATGGCTACTTTGAAGCACCTACTGGTCGCTTCTCTGATGGTCGCATATTAGTAGATTACATAGGTACGGATAATCACAATTCATAAGTATCATTTATGTTAATGTTGTCCCCTAACAACATACTAATTTCATAATTTGTTCTGCAGCGGAATATGCTAAGTTGCCAGTAATTCCACCGTTTTTAGACCCATCCATGGAGTACCTAAATGGTGTCAATTTTGCCTCTGGTGGGGCTGGGATTTTAGCTGACACCAATCAGGGCTTGGTCAGTTTCTGTTTTAACATGTACTCCTATATAGTTTGTTCTTTGAAATTAATAAAATTCATTTTCTTTCGTGTTTTTACTAGGCGATTGATTTAGCTACGCAACTGAAACATTTTGAGGAGGTGCAAGAAACACTAAAAGAAAAGATAGGAGAAGGAAAAG
The DNA here is from genome assembly GCA_036897405.1 of Pelargonium myrrhifolium. Classification (NCBI taxonomy): domain Eukaryota; kingdom Viridiplantae; phylum Streptophyta; class Magnoliopsida; order Geraniales; family Geraniaceae; genus Pelargonium; species Pelargonium myrrhifolium. The sequence goes on along the minus strand of JAYMTK010000213.1, from coordinate 21,598 downwards.
CTAATGAACTTATATCAGAGGCTGTTTATTTCATAAGCATAGGAAGTAACGACTATCTGGGCGGCTATCTAGGCAATCCAAAAATGCAAGAAAGTTATCAACCCGAAGCGTACATTGGAATGGTCCTCGGGAACTTGACACAAGCAATCCAAGTAATGTACAACACTTTTCTTGCATAACAAGTTACATTTGATTCATTTATTTATTCATGGATGCTTAATATATTCAATTAGGTACTATATGGGAAAGGAGCTAGAAAGTTCGGGTTTTTGAGCTTGTCTCCGCTTGGTTGCTTACCCGCTCTGAGAGCTGCAAACCCGAGAGGCAGCGAAGGCGGATGCTTCGAGGAAGCTAGTGCCCTTGCAATAGCACATAACAATGCCTTAAAATCGGTCCTGGCAAGCCTCGAACATTTGTTGACTGGATTCAAGTATTGCAACTCCAATTTCTATGATTGGCTCCTTGATCGAATCAACAATCCAAAAGACTATGGTATGTAATACTATATATTTTTTATTGTGGAATCATATGTGCAGTGACGGAGCTGGGGGTAGGCTATAGTAGGCAGTTACATTAAGTAAATTCTTGAATTCTCCAATGAACATTTCACTTCAACTGTTATATGTTTCTCTGTTGAGATCTTGAGTGTCATGTTCGGGTGTTTGAGTTATGTAGATTTCAAGGAAGGAAAGAGTGCGTGTTGTGGAAGTGGTCCATATGGAGGCATATTCACTTGCGGAGGGACCAAAATGGTCACAGAATACCAATTATGTGAGAATTCGGATGAGTATGTGTGGTGGGATTCGATGCATCCGTCGGAGAGGATCCACGAGGGACTGGCAAAGGGCCTATGGAATGGACCTCTCGTTTACGCCGGACCCTACAAATTAGAGGCTCTCTTCTTCAACAGGGACAAGCTCACCATTGCTGATGTAGTTGATGACCCAGAAAATGGAGGTGCCTTTCAGTAACAAATTGAGAACAAGTCTTTGTACTTTGACAATAACAACTTTGTACATGCACTGTCCATGCATGTTATATAAAACCATGGTTTCTAGCTAATTCTATATCACAAGAAAGATGGGTCCAATATTGATCAAGACCAGTGTGTGTGGTTAGGAGTTGGTGTATTTGAGGGGCTCGTCTATGCGAAACTCGTGGAAAAGAAGCTCATTTGATGGGCCTAGTTGAAAAAAAGGCAATGTGGCTCATTATAATGCGAACAAAAATAAGTGGATGCAACTCTTCAGCTGTTACTGGACTAAAAACAACGAATCAATAATACATTTAAATGACAGAAGTAACTTTTTAGACACCCAACTAGTTTTGATTTTTATAGTCCCTGGATAACCAAACTTTATGCATAAAATAAACCTAATAATAGCAACTTGGTACTTTTGGGTGAGTGACAAACAAATTTCGAAAAAAAACTAAAGAATAATAAGGACACGTGACATAAAAAACATCACCTCAAAACGCGAAAAGGTAAATGATGAAGTCAAATTCACATGCGACCACATCTTAGGATCTAGAGACTACAAAGGTCTACCATTGCAAGAGAGACCTTCAACACTTAGTTCCAAGAGAGCTCATAACTCTCACACAGACTCAACATCATACGTAAGTCCAATAAGAAGTCATCAGTTTCTCCAATACGCCGCCGCTACACAACAGGAGGTAGCTCTTCCCTTTAACCCATAACCCCATCCCATACCGCCAGCAACGAGGCTCGAACCCGAGACCTCGAAAGGGAATCACAAGTGCTCAACCACTTTGCTCACATGCCTTTGGTGTAACAACAAACGCTTTAGTTATGTTTGAGAAATAATATTTTATTTGAAACATTAAATTTAAGTCATATCAAATATTTGAATGATTTTATAATTTGAATTTAGATTTGCTCAATTATAGAATCATTCAAACATTATATTTATATTTGAAATACAAAATTTTAAATTTTAAATTTTAAATTTTAAATGAAGAAATTCAATCTTAAACTTTTTTCTAGTTGAAAATTAATAATAAAACAAGCATAGGCCTCTCTAAAACATGGAGGTCAACTTGGAAGTTGAAACCCCAGTTGTTTATATATCCATAAAACCTAATTATGTGTGTACGTTTTGGGAAATCATATTGTAAACCAAAGAAATAGTAAAATATGGATACCCATCAACCTCTGATAACACTACATTCCTACATAATTATATAAAGTAATCACAAATTTGGTGATGATGACGAACACGTGTCCACAGCACTCCATTGTTAGAATCCAAAGCAAAGCATATGCTCATGTCATCACAAATAATAATAATAGATATATATTGTATACTGTGATCGATCGATGTTGAAAACTGAACATGGCAAGCAAATCACATGCTAATATATCAAAATGTGAATACGATAGCAAAAGCTGTACGTACCTACCTGCACTGCATATTTATTTATTTTGGCTATTCCTGCCCGCAACCAACTGCCTCTGTGTGTGTGTCTCTCTCTCTCTCTCTCTCTCAACCATACACACAACTATTCACTTTTTTCTAATTTTATCTTAACCAAAAATAAAACAAATGATAATGTTTTTTTTTGGTTAATTAATTATCATATACTGGTAAGTTATAGGAGTAATATATAATGTGTGGATGGAGCGGCGGTGATGGAAGTTGTGGTTTTGATTTGCTGAAATCCAGATCTGAGCTTTTGCCATTTTCATTTTTATTATTTTTGTTTTATCTTAAAAACAACAAAAACAACATCCATCATCAATCATAATTTTTCTCTCTGCTTTCAACCTTTTTTCTCGAACCTCCCATTATTTCTCTTTTTTGCCTATCCTGCGACACACACACAACCTAAAAACACCTTCCATTCCTCCTTCAACCTAGAGATAATAATACTGTTGCAGACACTCTCTGCAATTTCTTTTTTGTTTGTTTGTTTGTTTGATCTCTGCGATTGTTGATTGGGTGACGTGAATTGATTGGTTTTTGGGATTGCGGCGGCGGAGGGGATCAGAGGTGATATGTTGTATCTGAAGCAGCCACAAGGGTGCAGCGAGATGATGATGATGGTTGCGATGAGATATGGATGTCCGGTGGAGGTGCTTCACCGGAGGTATTGAATGTATTGTGTTGGTTGTTGCATGCGATTCTGGTAATTGCCCTGAGCCTGAGGCTCGGGGATCTCTCTGCCACTTCACAACAAGCCATGGCCTCGTTGGACAACGAGGCTTCCTCCGTACAGGACGAGCCCCGTCCGGTGGCCTTTTGTATGCAGAAATTCAGGCTTTACGAGACCCGATCGGTATTCTTCTCATTTTGGCTTCACTTGATCTAATTAAGATCCCCACATTTTTGTCTTTTAGAAAGAAAAAAAATTGTTCAATTTTCTCTGGAATTGTTTGTGAACGTATTCTCTATTGCTGACGTATAGATCACTGAAGGTGTTTGTGTTTCTATCCTTAAATTTAATTGCCTAAAAGGTGCCAGTTTCAGGATTTTATCTGAACAATTTTTTATTCCTGTTTTCTTTTAATGTATTTTTTCTTTTTTTGCATGAGTAGGAAGGTTATATGTTAGGTTGGAACCTTACAATGCTATAAGGATTTAGCTTTCGTGGAAAAGTTTCTCCATTTTACGTACGATTATGCCCGAAACATAAGTGGTAGAAACTATGAGAATGGAAGGCTTCTGTGCCATTGTCATCCCAGTTTCTGCTGGACTAGGGATATTTTTGAGTTTCTGATCAATGCAACAGTTGGTGATGATAGGTCTTGACGTCTTGTACAGGTTTTTTTGACTCATTGAGTTGGAGAAATACTGAATATTTTTTTTATGATCATAAGCCTCGTTTTGAATTATGTTTCCTCTAGTGATTTTATATAATGTTTGTGGTTCAATCTTCAATAGGTCAGTTTGATGATGGCGGCATTGCCAAAATGAAATAGATTTTCAAATCCAACTGTTTACTTAACTTGATTAATGGGGGTTGGAATCTCTCCCTACATAATTGGGATTCTATACTGGCAACCTAGAGAATAGAAGTTCTTAGGACTAGATTTGGTAAAATATCTCAACACAGCATTTTGGCAAAGTTCCTTTACAAACATATCTTGGTATCTTTTGTTGTTTCATGCAATCTGTATTTCACAATGGTATGTGTGCTTATGACTTCAACCTACCCACTCTAAACCTTGAATGATTCCATTAATTAAGGGATGTCTTCAGAATACCTTTTGGCTTTCTCTCTCACACACATAAGCATGAATGGTTATTGGGATGACCAATGCTTTCTTCTTTACATATACCCTTTTCTATCAGTAGAATAATATCATCTTATCACAGTAAAGAAGTTTGACTTGGTAATTGAGAAGCAGATTTCATCTCTACTAGTTTATTGTGCTCTGCAAAAGCTATGAACATATATTTTTGCACAACACTGACCCAATCGTTTGCAATGTTATAGAATTTTTACATGATAGGAAGGAACAAGAGTAGAACATATTGGAGAGTACTAAAGATTGACCGGCTGGATCCTTCAGAGCTAAACATCAGTGAAGATTCTACCACATATACAGAGAGGGAATGTTCTGACCTCGTGAGGCGGATACATGAAGGAAACATGTCAACTGGTGGACTAAAATTTCTCACCACATGTTATGGAATTGTTGGTATATTTACCTAAACTCGCATCATTGTTACTAAGGAAATCATTAGTCTTTTTATCATAAGGCTCATTGTGTTTCTCTACTTGTAGGGTTTATTAAGTTTTTGGGTCCTTATTACATGCTGCTTATCACAAAAAGAAGGCGGATTGGTGCAATATGTGGTCATAATGTGTACGCGATCTCCAAGAGCGAGATGATTCCGCTTCCGAATTCTACTGTTCTGTCCAATATTGCCAATTCCAAGAATGAGAGCAGGTGTTTTATCCATTCTGCATGCCACCGTGTTTTGTTAGTAATATCTCTGATGGATGCCACGTATATTACTTAGAAAGACACTTTTTTCCCTTGATATTTTGCAAAATTGATAGTTTTTCTCCCTTTCCTTTGTCACACACACGCATAAATATTTAATTAAGTTGAAGGAGACAATATATACTTGTGTCTGTCTATCATTTCAATTTTTTGTTTTGTTAGGTTCCTCTATGCTCATTATTATGTGTGAGAAATATTGAGAGAAATATGTGATAATTTTCTGATATGATTACATAGGAAAGAACTCTATATATAGAGTTGAACAACTAAGAAAAAGACTAAAATAGCACTTCACCTAACAATGCACTAACATTCACCTAACAATGCACTAACACATACCTAACAATGCACTTAGGTATGTCTAACATTCTAACATAGTGTTTATTTTTACATGATAATACTCTGCTACATAGCACTTGGTAAGAAGGTTTAGGGGTGCTACTATATACAGAAAGAAGGTAACTGTAGTCTGTAGATAGTATTTCCAAATGTATATGCTGTTGCCTAACTGAATGGGTTCGATCGTCTATTTTCATGAACACAGCCTTCACCAACTTCATTTGAGGAGGTATTTCAATGCATGTTTGACTACATTGATAGACTTTTCGTGATGGTGCGACCTCGAAAACTACTTTACATGGCTATTGGTGAGTAATTAAGTTGAACTGTATATATTTGTGTGTGTGTATTTGTGTAAATAGTAGGCGAGACATCATGTGCACTCTGGTTTATACTGATTATTGTGGAAATTTGTTAGATGGTGTTGCTCCTAGGGCTAAGATGAACCAACAGAGGTCTAGGCGTTTTCGAGCAGCTAAAGATGCGGCAGATGCGGTATGTGCTCTAATTTATTTTGGTAATCTAGGTGGATTCTCCATGTGGAGGGCAGAGTAACTACTTTATTTGGCCATCTTACATTTTATGCCTTATTAGACTTAATGAACTTGTCTACCAGTAAAGGAATTGACAGGATAGATATTTCTCTTCTGATTGTTAACATTAAAATCAATGTAATTTTTCACAAGGCAAACCATAATGGCAGATAAAATGGAACAAGATGCATTCTTTGCCATTATCTTTAGTATTAAACTTGGTGTGGAGCTGTGTTATGAACATACGTTTATTTTACTATGTTACATGTGAAAATTAACAAACAATTGAATGAAAGAAACTATATATATGGTATGGATGAAATATCGTGCCTGTGGACAAAATGAAAAGTGGGTCTATAAACATTACATAGGAGTTCAGAAAATGTCTTGAAGAAAAGACACACTCATTGTATTCTTAATGGCTTATGATGCCGTGTATTCCCTTTATATAGGTCATTGTAGGGGAATTCAATAAAATCTATCTAAATTCCAATCTCCTTATTCAACATGTGATTCTTTGTCTTGTCTCAACACATTGACGGAGCATCAATGTACGAACAATAGGAAAGTAGTTACTTGAATAAAAGAAAACATTTCAACCTCAATAGTTGTGCATAACTATGCTGACCCATTTCTTTTAAGGATTTGCTTTTATCTGGATGCACAAGGAATATAGTAGGCTATGCTGTGATAGATGAGTACAACATTAAAAGGTTTTCATTTTTGCATTTATTATATTTAGTTATGCATGGAAACCTTTGCAGGACTACATAAAAAGTTTATATTGTTTATGAGAAATCAACATTGAAACTAGTGTAGATGATATAGATTAAGAGATTACATATTAATGTTACAATGCTTTATCTTCTCCTCAATGGTGTGTGCTACTCCATCCATGTTATAAAGTTTTTGTATGAATTAGTACCTGCTTGGCCTGGTGTTTGAGACGGCCTCTTGGTTTGAATTTTGAAACGTTGTTAACTGAATTTCAGCTTCTGACCAGAAGCTGATTAGTGGTAGTCCATTGTGCCTTTTGAACTTCCAAAAGTAACCCATTTTAATTTTATACTATCTGCTAATACTAAATTCTCAAACAGCTGTAGTCGGGCCAAATATATCATAAGTAGAATATTAGGGTTTATTCGTTGATGGCCGGATTCACTTTTGTCAATTACCAAGTGACCTTTGTAAGCCACTATATGTATGAGCTAAAGTATCTTCAGTTAAAATCTTTGAAGTTCATATCTTTAAATGTGGTAATATTTGGGTTCATTGTCAACAAGTGTGTTGAGGCTACATATTCCTTGAGTTGTCGTGCTTCTGCATATTCTGTAGAAAGGATAAGACTTATAGACAAATAAATAACCTCATGGTGATTGTTGTTGTTTTGTCCTTTGTAGGCAGCTGAAGAAGAACGGCTAAGGGAGGAATTTGAGAGGGAGGGTAGAAAGCTGCCTCCTAAAAAAGAGTCCCAACTTTTTGATTCTAATGTTATTACTCCTGGAACTGAGTTTATGGCTGTTCTATCTACTGCACTGCAGTACTATGTTCATCAACGACTGAACTATGATCCTGGATGGAAATCTGTTAAGGTAATTTCCATGTCAATGCCCCTTGTTTACCTTGTATTTTTTCTATTGTACTGTCATACGTGTCATTTCTTTTGTGGTAGAACGATGGGTTACCAAGCCTTTTCTTATGCATATATTCTCTTGAAGGTTATCCTTTCTGATGCAAATGTTCCTGGTGAAGGGGAGCACAAAATCATGTCATATATACGCCTTCAAAGAAATCTTCCTGGTTATGATCCAAATACTCGCCATTGCCTGTATGGTTTGGTATATATCAGCCTTCATATGACCTTAATATATTACTAAGATTTACTTCCCTAGTCCCTTGTTAACCCTGTGTAATTTTTTGCTATGTTACTCTATATGCTATTGCTAACATTAAATGCTTTTTTGTCATGTATCGTTCCACAGGATGCAGACTTAATTATGTTGGCTCTAGCTACACATGAAATTCATTTTTCTATCCTTAGAGAGGTTCGTACGATAGCATTGACAAAAGTTTACATTTCCTTTGTTCTATTTTTATGGAATGAATGTATTTAGCGGTTCCGTGCTGTTTGTAATTTTAGCTGTTAATTTTTGTCTCCTATTTAATTTTCAAATGTATGAAAGCATAACTTTGTGGCTATCCTTTTTGCTGGAGATTTTTCTTCGAACTGCTTGGGCTTGGCAGTTCGGTTTAGAGATTTTCGGAACAAATTATCTATGTCATGGATTATTGTTGTGTTTATAAGGACATTTGTATCAGATGTAAGTGAGGGCACAAATTTATTATTGTGTTCTCCAGCTTGACACACTAGTTTTGTTATATGAATAAGACAATGGTAGTAATATTATGGACTAAATTGTTACATTGTGTCGGATGATTTAAAAAAATTGCAGCCTTTTCTGGTTTTCCTCATATATTCAACAAAGTATTAAATCTGATTTCTCCAAATTGGCATTTAAAGGTTGTGTTCACCCCGGGACAACAAGACAAATGCTTCTTATGTGGTCAGATTGGCCATTTAGCAGCAAATTGTGAAGGAAAGGCAAAAAGAAAAGCAGGGGAATTCGATGAGAAAGGTGATGGTGATTCTGTTGCTAAAAAACCTTACCAGGTTAGTCAAATTAAGATTGTCTAGATTTTTTATAAGTTTGATATTTTTTCAAATTACGAAATGACATCCATCTCTTTTGGCCTTCATTTTGCTTATATGTATCCTTTTTCATTCGCAGTTTCTCAACATTTGGACCCTTAGAGAGTATCTGGACCTTGAGTTGAGAATTCCCAACCCTCCTTTTGATGTTGATTTTGAATGCATTGTGGACGACTTTATTTTCATGTGTTTCTTCGTTGGAAATGATTTCTTGCCACATATGCCCACATTGGAAATTCGTGAGGTATGTTTAACATTTGCCTTTCTTTGAAGTAATTTATTCATGTGCTAGTCTGCATGGGCAGAAAATAAGTTGAATTAGCCGACTTAACTTGACTTCGTACTTTTTACTATTTCAATATTTTCAGTTGTGATGCTGTAAAGTTATATACGTTCTTAAGCTTGCATACAAGTGCTGTGGTCTTGTGTTATGCAGAACATGTGTATACTAAGTTAGATAGGGTGCTTCTTATTGTCTAAAACGGTATACTTAGTTGCAAATCTGTCTCATATAATAGATTCTGGTGATTCATTTTTTCCCAATTATTCATCTTGTTTTAGGTGTACATGTCAGTGTTTTTGAATTCGTCATTTATGTCAAATAATGGAGGGAGAGTATCATCCATAAGAATGAAACAAATAAGCAGATATTGTTGTGTATGAAGTAATTGAAAATCTGAAAGCCTTTTGAGAAATGGTAAAGCTGCAAGTATGAGATCTAATTGTATGCTTCTGTTACAGTATACATATCAAGTTGAATTTCAATTTGTGATCCACAATAAAAATTATATCTAGAAATTAGAAAAAGGAAAGGGTGTGCCCTGGTACAACGGTAAGGTTGCAGCATGTTACCTTGATGTTACAGGTTTAAGTCAAAACAACAGCCTTTATGCAAAAGTAGTGGTAAGGTTGCTTACATAAATAACCCTCCCTATACTTCGCAATGGTATTGGTTGGATACTTGCATACTTGGCCTTTTGAAATTATAAAATGGTACTCAGTTTTTTATTCTTATGATCATCTATTTTTCCTTCTTTTTCCAGGGTGCAATTAACTTGCTAATGACAGTGTATAGGAAGGAATTTAGTGCAATGGGAGGGTATCTGACTGATGGGAGCAAGGTATCCGCATGACCATCTTAATTGTTTTTAGTTTATAATAAGTCTGTCCTCTGGAAGAATGGTGTTCATATCTCCATTGTTTTTTTTTCCTCAGCCGAATTTGAGCAGGGTGGAGCATTTCATCCAGGCTGTGGGGTCATATGAAGATAGAATATTCCAGAAAAGGGCTCGCTTGCACCAGGTTTGTTAAGTTCTTACATAACCAATGTTCTTTTTCATTTTGGATATTTTAAGTTCATGTTCTAGAGTTGAAAAATACAATGAATAATTTGATATTTTGTTCTCATACAATTATCTGACTATATATCCAATTCTTTCTTTCTTTCATTTAGAAACATTAAACCTTATTGTGATACTTATATTGGGAGCTGCCCTCTGGTGTGGCCTGGTGGCCAGAGCCTCCCACCTGATAAAGTAGGAGGTTCTTGATTAGAAATCCTTGGGCCATCCTTAGATGGGTTTCTTCTTGGTGTTAACTAATGAGTACTGAATAGTGAACTCATCTTCTTATCGCTTTGGTTGGATGCTGTAGTAGACTTGGATACCTTATCACTGTATCTGAACTTTCAAACGATACATTTAGCTAAAAATATTTTTTTAACTAAAAAAATAGGGCACTGAGTATAGGAAGAGTGTCATATCCCATTCGAGTTTAAGACACCGACACGCTGCTGGAGGAGAGTGTTGGTGCTTCACGAGTGCTACCAACCAGCATTCATTGTATTCAATTTGAATTACTTTTAGCTCAACTTTGTAAAATATTTTCACATCTGATATTTGCTTCGATCATCTAATGATCTAGAGTCGACCGATTATAGCATTGTCGGATTGAGATCATTTTAATATGTTTAGAGCTGTAGAATACATGGTGAAGTGGGATCACAGCTGTCCTCAGCTGCCTATTTTTAAACTTGATAATTTGAGATAATGGACAAAAGTACCGGCCATAGGGCTGATGTAGTGTGTGTGTGCATGTGAGAGAGAGAGACAGAGAGACTCTTGATTGGTGCGTACTTATTATATGCCATGGGAAAAATCAAAGTTACTGTATAGCTTGTGTACTTATGTGATTCTTATTCTGAGCGTATTTTTTTTTTTTTGGCTAATTAGCAAACATTATTTGATATCTGGTGGTCCTATGGGTTGCCATAGAAGCAATATCTTTCTGAGCTTGCTACAGTATTTACAGAAATTGTTGATGCATTGCCAACTAAGTATATTTGTATTTTGCTTGTATTTTTCAGCGCCAGGCAGAAAGAATTAAGCGGGAAAAGGCACAGACGAGAAGAGGAGATGATGCAGCGCCTCAAGCTCAACCTGATTTAGTCCCAGTTGCTCGATTTCATGGTTCTCGTCTTGCTTCGGCTCCTGTACCCTCACCATATCAACAAACAAACTCTAGGTACAGATCCGAGAGCGCTAGAGAACAACTTGGACAGGCCACTGCTGATTTGTCGGATCTCGACATTCAGAGTAAACGGTCATCTCGAGCTGGTAAAGTTGCACGATTGTCATCTGGGGCTACTATTGGTGCGGCTATTGTTGAAGCTGAGAATAGTCTTGAAGCAGAAGTATGGTTTCCTTGTTTCAGGACATGTACTTTATGTAATTTTGACTTCCACGGCCATTCATATATATAGTTTTTATGAGATAACCTGTAACTGGGTTTGAGTTTTGCTGATGAGTGGTTAAAATGCATTTATTACTATATCCATCCATCTTTTTATTTGCTCATCTACATTTTAGTGATGGTGTGCCCGCTGTTGATTCCTTTCTGTTACTCTCTTTCCAATTGGCTCTCAGGTTCATGAAAACAAAGAAGATCTGAAAGCTAAACTCAAGGAGTTACTTCGAGAGAAATCTGATGCTTTTAATTCTGAAAAGCCTGAGGAAGACAAGGTTTGTTTGCTGGTGCATATTGGTCATATGTTAGTCATTTCATTGGCGGTTTTAATAGATATTTTGCATATAGGCATGATCTTTACTTTTTAATTTTTTATGTATTGGGTATGATGTGAATCTTTTTAAAAACCTTGGGAAATAATAGCAATATATGATAACTTGCTTGACATCCATTGTCTATAATTTAGGTATATGAGAACAAAACAACTTTGCATTTTCTTCTTGTCAATGCCATTAAGCTTAATTTATCACTTGCATCAGTTGGACCTCATACATTTTGTATATTTCATGAATTATATATATATGTATATATATATATATATTTTCATTACTATGATTTATCATAGGCAGTTATATCTCTAATTTTTGTTAATCAGATAAAATTGGGATCACCAGGCTGGAGAGAAAGGTATTATGAAGAGAAGTTTTCTGCGAAGACTCCTGAGGAACTTGATGCAATACGAAAAGATGTTGTGAGTCAAATAATTCTATTTGTTATTTATTAATATATAATATTATCAGATCCCTGTTTGGTTTATCTCATATGATGGAGGTTTATTTTCATAGGTTTTGAGATACACAGAAGGCCTATGTTGGGTTATGCATTATTACTATGAAGGGGTTTGTTCCTGGCATTGGTATGTTTTCTATCTCCGCTAAATTGCTGTCTAATCATGAAAATGCTACACCTAACTTTTGGATTATGATTGTGGTGTAAATGGCTCATGTATGAAAACAATTATCTTAAGTGTCTAAAATAACCCCATCATCAAACACAGAATATATGGATCTTATGAAGATGCAATAGTTTGAATTTCTTATGCGTGGCATGGATATCCCATTTGACACCACTGTATAGGGCTATACATAACCTTCCTCATGGTTTCGAAATACTAGGGATTTCCTCCTTGTTTGAGAATATACATGGGACTTCTGGTGGGAATGTGTATCCCAAACAAGGTGATATTTTCCCAAGCCTTGAGGCAGAGTATTGTAATTTGTTCCATATATCGATAATGTTTGTAGTCCTTGTTGATTATGTTCCTTCAAAACAAATTTGCTTGATTTAACGTTTGGCCTATGCTATATTTTTTTTTCAAGTACTTTTCAGCTCTGTAGTGGAGGACAGTTATCCCTGTATACTTTTCGCTCCACATTTTCTTTACTTTATTTATTTTTCTCTTTCCAGGTTTTACCCTTATCATTATGCACCCTTTGCTTCGGATCTGAAGGACCTTGGTCAGCTGAATATAACCTTTGAATTGGGATCTCCATTCAAACCATTTAATCAACTTCTTGGAGTTTTTCCGGCTGCAAGGTGCAGTAGATATTTCTTTGTTTTTTCTTAATTTGTTACAGATTTCTAGCATTGTACTCACATTATTCCATTCGCAGTTCCCATGCATTGCCCGAGCAATACAGGAAATTGATGACTGATCCAAACTCGCCCATTATTGATTTTTATCCTGCCGGTGTGTTATCTTTTTCAATTTTGGCTGTGCGTGAAATTTGGATGCCCAATAGATCGTTTTGACATCCTGCATGTTGTAATATTTTTGTTCATCTTAAATGTGTTCTTTGTATCAGACTTTGAAGTGGACATGAATGGCAAACGGTTTGCATGGCAGGTGGGTTTCTCTTGTTTTTAGGTTCTGCTTCACAGACACAAGGAGTTGCCTTAAACTTTTATATTGAGCTTTATTTACCATTTCATCTGGTTGCTCTTTGAAGGGTATTGCAAAGTTGCCTTTCATTGATGAGGACCGCCTTCTTTCAGAGGTTGCAAAAATTGAACACACATTAACGGTATGGTACTTTAGGTGTCAAGTTAACTTGTGATGCCATCTGCTACTTGTTTATTCTTCTATGAATCTTTTGTTATTTATCATTTTTTTCTGTGATAATTTTGATGGCACTATATTTTGCAGGAGGAAGAAGCACGTCGAAATAGCGTGATGTTCGACATGCTTTTTGTGGTATCCTCTCATCCTCTCTCTGCATGCATTTTTTCTCTTGACAATCAGTGTAAACAGATGTCAGACAGAGAACGAGTTGAGTTCAAGGAGAAAATTGATCCCAAGTTCAGGTTTGTGATGCAATATTCTTAAATTTTCATGAGTAAGAACATGAGCTGAATTTTGATCTTTTATGAAAAGGGGAGGGTAATCTAAGTGAGTCTGAAAAATATGCCCCTGCTCCTACTTCACTGAATATTATTTAAGTGTCCAAGAAAGTTTATGAGAAGGATAAAAGTACCTGTGTTCATCCATTAAATTATGTTCAAGTACTTGAAAAGTCATTTTATAATGTTGAGGTGCATATAGATCCTGTTCTCTATATTTGAAAATTTACAAGTATTTCCAATCTATATGCGTTCAAAACTTGAAGCATATTTCTATCTTATTTAACGATAAGAATGAATTCAAATGCTTTAGATGATATCTGATCCTTATTACGGCTACATGCAGTGTTGGAATGAATGGGTATATTTCCCCTTGCGTTGGAGATCCTTGTCCTCCTATATTCAGGTCTCCGGTTAAAGGCATGGAAGATGTTATGAACAACCAAGTCATGTAAGCCACAATCCAATGTATTATCTATATTTGTATGCCTTCATGCAATCATGCTCTATTCTGTGTGTGCTTATTGTTTTTTCCCCTTTTCTTACTCTCAACTGCTGCTCAGATGTGCTATATATAGACTCCCAGATAGACACAAACATATTACCCGACCACCTGCAGGGGTTTTATTCCCTAAAAAGGTACGTCACTGTTTCTCAGTAGTAGGAGTTATTTTCCTCTGTGGCGATTATTTATTTGTTATTTTGCTGCACTTGCTCTTTAGGCCTTGTTATTTCATGTAGTTTAAATCTGTATCAATATGAAGGTACTTAGTTTAGAGTTTATTGATTATTTGGCTACACATCCACTCGGTCCAAACTCTTAAATCCCAAGGGGGTAGCCTAGTGTTGAGGTTATCCAGTCATATTTACACGTGACATCTGTACATTATTATTTTTATTTTTTTTTGAGAGAGAACATCTGTACGTTATTAATTGTGTGCAAGTCTGAGAGTAAAATTCATGGTATGCAATTCATTGTCAGCGTGATGTTGTTGCCCTGATGGTTCTTTTTGATATAACTAACACCTTCTTACAGATGGTTGCCACAAATGACCTCAAACCTGCTCCTGCTTTATGGCATGAGGAACAGAAGAAGCCATGGGAAAGTGGAAGGTAAAGTTCATTTGCTTTGGTATTGATTCGCTTTCCATTGAACTTTGCTCTAAACTGTTATGTTGCATTTGGATATGAGATCATAAGCTTATGTTTTTGACACTTGTATTTTCTTTTAGGCAAAACCCTCCTGGAGCCATTTCTGGTCGACAGCTTGGGGAGGCAGCACACCGACTTATAAATAATAGTTTACAGTTGAAGGCAGATCATAATGGGTTTGGGCATCGTATGCCTGCCCCGCCTTTATCTTTGCATGTAGCTCCATATGTCCCGATGTTGCCTTCTCATGCAAATTACAACCATCATGATCAGGATTATAGATCCGTACCCAACAGAGCAGATCATCATCCTCAAGGTCATCACAGATACTCAAATCCTCATAATCAAGGTCGCTACGAGCATGGATATGGGCAACGGCCACCTTCTGCTCACCATTCTCAACATCCTCAAAATGAAAGATATATCAGATCAACAACCCACAGTAGTGGTGATCATCTCAGACATGGATACCGCCCAGTCCCACCAGGGTTACATCATAATGGTGGGCCTAGGTACCCTCCCAGACCCATTATACAGGCTCCTCCTACTGTACCTGCTGTCCAATCTTATCATCAGGGTGGTTACAACTTCCCGGGCCACCAATCATATAGAGCTCCTAGTGATCAACAGTGGAGTGGTAGCTGGGCGCCACGGCCAAACCATAGCATCCCCAGAGGATACGGTAACTCTCAACATTTAGGCAACCAATATGCTGCATTGGACCGTAGAAATAATCATAGAGGACCTCCACCTCCGGGGCATGCCCGCAAGTAGAACTTGACTCCTTGTATCGTATGATTTTCTGAGTAGCTTGACAGTGGACACCATAGGCCAGCTTGAGCATCCCGACCAAGAGAGGCATGGAATGGTATTTGCTGCCATCACTACTGAGGTATTGTTGCGGCTTGGCTATACCATATGGTGACTGGGTTATTGAAATGTTGTAGAGTTTTCATAAAGCAGTCGTATTTGTTTTATTTATTAATTTTCTGTAGATAGGACTAGGAGTGGCCTAAGCTTCTCAGTAAAATGTATTCTATTCTAGAGAAAGAAACCTGTTCTTTGATAGTTGGGGAGAGGTCTTTGCTTGGTTTTCTGCAGATGTAATGATTTTGATTGATTTTCTCATTTTCCGTCTTCCATTTTATATAATAGTACACACAAATTGAACTTAATATTATATCATTGCTAGAAACGTTTCTCTTTTGAAAAGGAAAAAAAAAAAAAACGTATTACTTTGAATTCAACTTCACAAGATAAGAAACAAGAATCTATTTAGATAGAAAGGAAAAAGAAAAAAAAAGTGGAATTTGGAAGGAGAATAGTCAGAGAAATGAGAGACCCTACAGGCATAGAGCTATAATGTAATGTAATGGAGCATTTAGGTGTTTTTTGTCAACGTTCGTCGAATGGTGGTTTTCGTCTGCATCATTTAATTAATTTAGATTGTAGCCGAAACCAAAAACCAAAAGTAGAATGAATGATACATAGTGTATAGTGGGAATATTTTAAAATATCAAAGTCGAGCGAGCAATTGAAGTGCACGTGTGCATCGTCTTTAATCATCTCAAAATGGTCGGGTGGTGGGAAAATGGGATCATCCATGCTACTTTTCTATTTTGGCAAAAAAGATGTTAATAAATAGTGGTCTTATTCGCCGTATATTGTTGGACGCAAGCAATGACAAGACGGCTATGCAGTTTTTACTCGAGAGAAAAAAAAAAATTGTTTGGTGAAATAATATTTGGAAGGAAGTTGAAAAAGAATTATGGATTATGAGACTGTTTTATAAACTTGTTTTATTTTTATTTTGAATTTCTAAAACTCAATTTTATTAAATTGATGTTCAAGTAAACTCTTGAATTATCATGACCGACATATATCAAGAAAGTTAAGGTCTATCATTGACGCACCTTAATTAGTTGACTGAGTGCATAAGTGAATTTATGAATGTTTAATTACTATATATGAGGTTGACCCATATTACATATAGGTTATTAGACTAGATCCAACCCAAAAATTTAAGCTAATAGGTGGAGGACCCAACGTGCATATCAAATGGCGACAAACATCACATTCTTTTGATGTGAGATACATTAACGTAGGTCTTCTGACTATTGGTCGACCGTGACAATACTATGATTTACCTCAACTTAATTACGAGATCGACCCATATAATATTGATCTATGTGAACCTTAGTATGTTTTTTTGATTGATTAACAAAACGAAACATATTTCAATTCCCTCTTTGCAGCTCACTCTCTTCACTGTGGGTTGAAGTTAAAATTGTCATCAACCACCACCATTGGAAGGGTACTTTGGGATTCAATTAATTATCCACATGAGCTGTAGTATTTTCTGCAGGAGCCACTTACCACCTGTGAAGAAAGCTACCACGGGAGCTCTTGGAGATTCAAATGTCTAGAGTCATGTTACATTGTTACGTGCGGAAAACTCATAACCAAACATATTTTACCCTAAATATTCTTATAAAGTTTGTGTTGTAAAAGTGGTGTACACAACCCAAACAAACACCTAGATAACTTTATTTAATTATATCAATTCTTTTAATCTCAAAATGAGCTTAAATTGGTAATTCACACGTGAAAACACATACTTTGTGTCATAAGTAATAAAAACCAGTTGATTGTGTTAAGATTGGGGAAGTACTAATTTTTGTTAGCAATCGTTTTTTTTAAAAGATTGATGTGGAATATAAATCTAAGATATAGGTGCATATTTGTATGGATTTATTAAATAATAAAGATGTTGAAAGCATTTTATTTATGGATGGGAATTAGGAGTTGTATTTGTGTTGTGTTCAAACTGGAGACATTAATTCTTGGAATTGGGATAAGATCGATAATGGGTTTCACGTGTGAGTGTGATTAGTTAGGTAAGTAGTCACCCCCACTTTCCAACAACTGTCAACGGACCAATTTACTAATTAACTAGCTCTTCTCATCACCTGCAGCTTCCGATAATAATACCAACCGTTCACCGTACCTACATCACTGCATGCATGCATGCTAATGCCATATCCTCCTCATAATGCACAATTAACTTACTAAAAAAACACAATAATAGCATTTTTTTTGAAACATAAAGTTCAAGTGAGACATAACACTCATTCTAGAACAGACTGTATGTATATTAAATACTAAACCAACGTCAATTGATTGAAATGAGCATAAATCAATATAATCTCGCTTACCTATTCTTGCCTCATCTCATCACGCTTCTTCTAGGCTAAGTATGGACTAGAGACGATTTTGGATTCATTGAATCCTCTCAAAATGTCTTAAGTTTTGCTCAAAGGTAGTACGACCTCTTAGTAAGCACGTTCATAAGAGAGATTTTGAATAAGTAACGTTATATCGGTAACCCTTGAACTACACATCGAGTAAGGTATGTTCTATTGGTAAGCCTCATACTATACCTCACCGTTCTTAATAGATACGCCCTGTAGGTAACCACTGAGTTTCACCTCCATAAGGGTCCTAACGCCACATCGACACAATTACATGATCACCACTTTATAAAGGCCATTATCACAAAATGAACGTGACATATATCATCATCACGTCACCATGAATACGAATATAGAATAGTCTCTCAATTAGAAATGAGGTAGAAATCTTTTTAGCATTCATTTTTCTACTTTGAGACATCATTTGCCATGTTACAAGAGTGAATGCTCAAGTACAAAAGGTCATAAGAGTTCAAAACCTAACTTTTTCAAGTTTTAATTCCTTATAGTTGACATTTCATAAAATTATGTGCTCAAAATCAAAATGACGCCTCAATATGAAATGCTTTCTATAAGTCTCAAATTATCATCTAATAGTCAACACTCTTGTCACGCTCCGTCCATTCTGCATCATATTTAGGTGAAATTGAAAAAAAGGGTCATCATTTAATTCTCATTGGGACTTGCTCTCATCAGAATTTGGGAGAGTAATTAATCAACTAATCACTCACTAATTCAGACTAATTACCCGAATTGGTTTGCGAAAATAATTTGTTGAATAAAGACAGTTTATATATATTTTGTCTAAATCAAGGTGGTTTCAGAACGGGCCACACTTTGACGATTAACACCTTTAAGTTTTTTTGATCATACTCAAACTAATTTTTATTCGAGATTTGTTTACAGGTTAAGAATTTCACTTCTTCTTATAAATGTGTTGAGTGAGAATTGAAACCGAAACAATTGACATATATTTGATAGTCAAATCAAAATGAGGTGTGTGTGTGTGTATATATATATATATTATATGATGGTTGTTTAATGTTTACGAAAAAATACGTTTCCAACAAGGTGTGAACTCAAATATTAAACACCTCTAATAAAAATCAGATTATTCTAGATATCTTTCAAATATATTATAGAGAATAGATGGTTTATGCATGTGATGGTGTGAATTTAAACTAAACTAATGTATCTAAGTGAAGTAGTCGTTGCATATAATAAGCATAATTTTGATTTTGTGAACGAAATCAAGTATCTTATCGAGCACATTCTATTTGTTTTCAGATTAAAGAAAAGAGAGTCTAGATTAATTAAAGGAGGTCCAATAATCTATTAGGTGTTCAATCATACTCATATATCTCTTGTTGCCTCAACCCTAAATATTGATCAATAGTGCAATCAATTTTTTTATAAGTTAACGTTTCCTGAAAAGTCTAGAGCAAATGGATCAGTTGTACGTTAAGTGAATATATAGAATATCCATGAGCCATGAACTATATGCTACGTATTAATCAAATTGTTAATCAATAGAATTTTTAGTTAGCAAGAAATCTAACTGTCACAAGATCATCCATGCATGATCGAAGGAATTTTACAAGCTAATTAAATTAAATTAAACTCATATTTATTGTCTCATGAAGTCATGCATGATCTATGCATTGGCCCGACCGTGCCGTGATTATAAAGTAATTATGAATTGTATTTAGCGTTTTCAATGAAAAATGTTTGATTGTCAATTGAGTCCGAGTGAAAAAATCCAATTGAGGTCGCACAAGCTCCAACAAAAGAAGCAAGATCGATCAATGGGTTTACTAATTAATTAACTTCCAAATGAACAATCCTTTGTTTACAGGATTAGGTTTTTGCTTCTCCCACCTTCCATATGATCTCAAGGTTAGATTTTCTTTAACATATATGAATAATTATCCCCTAGGGGATGACTCAATGGTAAGACACACATCTTCTTTGTTGGAGGTCGTGGGTTCGAATCTCATTGGGACGAGTCGGGTCGGGTTTTGTGTTTAAAACGGGAGAGCTACTCTTGTTGTGTAGCTTAACTGATCAAAAATAACATATATAAATGATTACTTATTGTTTCTATATGAAAAATTATAATCGAGAATAACCTATAAAGAGAATATATACGACATGTCACATGTGATATCCGATCGTCATGTTGCCACCTGTGATATGTGAAGCACAAGGCGGCTTACAATCAGACGTCCTAAACCCATTTTCAGGAGCCATAGCCTTGCTTTGGTCTCCAAAAAGGTCCACCAAGGTTCCAAAGTCTCCTTTGAATCACCGAGATTTCTCCCCTTGTTTGGACACTAGGGTACAAGACGTTACCTGAAACAGTAGGCGCTCCACACAACATCATGGGATGCTCAAGATAGATGATAGAGCTCTCGACCTTTTCCGTTGCATGCAGACGACACGTCTATAAGGCTAGAGCTCAAGCACTCAGATGAGCCCAAACGGATCCCACGTCACTAACAACCAATCATGCGAGACACTTGACGAGTGTGATTAGTAAATATAAATACTCTATTCTTAATAAGAGAATAGAGATTCACAATTCACATTCATTACACTTGAGGCTTTTTCTCTCTATACTTACCGAAAACAAATATAACGTCTCTGCTTAACACTCAGTCTGCTATCTTGCGCAAACAACAAACTTGACTTAAGACTAATTAATTAGGAGTTTACCGGACCAAACAAAATAATTTACAGGAAAAATATGTATTCATTTTCCAAACCATAGTATCATGAAACATAATTGAATATGAGTAAAATGTGTATTAGTTGAATGATATAACTTTATATCAGTTGCAACTTAACCAAGTAAATGAGGGGATGACATCTCATTAAATTTCACTTATACTCACCCAATTGAATTTGTGAGAGCGGAACGACCCGTTTAAATCCATAATTTTAAATGAGTTGTCATCACTTTATTAGTGCAACTGATGCTCATATTAATTACTCATTGAATATTAACACATGCATGATAATCACTAATGTAGTAAAATATATTAACAATTTAGTGCTTCCAAGTACTATCACTAGTCAAGAATTAAAAACCGAAACCTCTATTTTTGTGGAAAATTAACTTAAAAAATAAACCATGCAACTCATCACCGGCTTATATATTCTTGCAGTTCAATCGATCAATATTATTAATTTGTGTATAGTTGAAAACTATGTATGATGAAAAGAGACAGGATGGTGATATGATGTGTACGTGTAGGAACTAATTTAATGAGCAAATTTGACTTTGGAGACACAAAGGCAAATCGGTTTGGAGAGGTGAATGGGAAGGAAAGGGAACAAATGTTTTTTTAATGGAAAAGTATTTTTTCATGTATTAGAAATACATGTATTTTTACATGTATAATATACAGTTAATTTTAGTCATTGAATTGTTTCAACAAACAAATCTTGACCATTAAAATTTTTAGCTGGTTGTCTAACGCAATCAATTGAT
>JAYMTK010000212.1:0-26984 GCA_036897405.1 Pelargonium myrrhifolium | reverse complement strand
AATTAATCTGCCACTAATCTACGTAGTCCCTGTGGATTCGATACTCGAGCTCCTCAAAAGCTCATTATTACTTTGACACAATCGGTGGTATGCTTTCCGAAATGCGTGTCAAGTTTTTTGCACCGTTGCCGGGGAATTGTAAAGTTCACATTCTCTAGTAGTAGTGTCGATCACTTACATTGTGTCAATCAACAACCCGGATTGACAACCCGGCTTCACTCCTAGATCTTTTGATCTTTTATTGATCTCTCTCTCATTCTTAGTTCTACTAGGGATCTTGTATTCTTCCTCTTCTATCAATAACATTCAGTATTTTGATTCAATAAAGATTACATTTCTTACCATCTCTTGTTTGTCTATAAGCATGAAAAGCTAAACGCCCATTTGGGAGGGATGTGATTGATGATTTGAGGTATGAGACGAAACCCTTATTGCTTTGGTATTTGTCTATTGGTTTTGTTCTCTGCAGGTTTGCTAGGCTTAGTGCTTGTGCATAATTTGATCACCCATGTACATGATCATAGTATGTATTGCCCGTAACTGGGGATATTATATGGATCAAACCATGAGGTTAAGCGATCGCATCTTCACTGATGAACACTTTCTGCTCGCTATGTAGCCCATCTTTATGCTAAATTGTATATGAGCCTTTGACAGTAATATTCCTTGGGACGCAATTATTGGGGCTAAGTTGACCCGATATTCAGTCTAAGTCAAGGCGCAGGCTACTACGATTGGGCCCTTGTGTATTTATTGGCTGAGTAGAAAAACGTGCACAAGTACCTAGTAGGGTTAATAATCCCACCACTCATGTCTTATATCAATTACATCCCGACCATCTTCTCCTCTACTCGTAAATATATTCCTTTATTTGTATGCTTTTAATATTTTCAACAACAACAAAAAAACGCTTTTTCAAGAAAATTGTTTAATTTCATTGATTATTCAAACGTTGAGTCTCGTGCTACCACGAATTTCCTTGCGGATCGATACTCAGACTTTCATAGTTCGTTTTATTATTACTTAACAACAGTGGTACACTTGCCGACAGTTAATCACGCTTACAATAGTCTTGAAAAAGACCGTGTCATGTTTTGATTGTCACACATCCTCAGGATGGATGCACGTGAGTGAACTTCCTGAGGTAATTCACGAAACCCGCCGTGTCCTCAGGAAGTACATACCATCCATACGAGGAGCATCTCACGTTGCACCATCCTCAGGTTGGATGCACTTGAGTCAACTTCTTGAGATAATTCGCGGAACCTGTTGTGTTCTCAGGAAGTATCAATCCCCATGGGGAGCATCTCACGTAGCACCATCCTCAAGATGGATGCACTTGAGTCGACTTCCTAAGATAATTCGCGGAACCCGTCGTGTCCTCATGAAGTCCAATCCCTATGGGGAGCATCTCGCGCTGCTCATCATTTCAGATTGGCACACATGAGAAATATAGGCAAGGTTCTGAGCGGGGACCATCTCACGCTGCTCCATCCCCAAGACAAGAGCATGCGAGACAACCAAGTAAGGTCCTGAGCGGGGACCATCTCACGCTGCTTCATCCCTAAGGCGGGTGCACGTGAGAGAACCAAATAAGGTCCTGAGTGGGGATCGTCCAACGCTAATCCATCCTTAGGATAGGCGCACATGAGACATCCAGATAAGATCCTGAGTGGGGATCATTTCATATTGCTCCGACTTTGTGAGGACTCACTTGAAACAATCGAACCAAACCTCTAGGAGGGATCGTTTCATGGCATCCCATCTTTGTGATGGTACGCCTAGGACAACCGAACAGGGACCTTGTGAGAGATCGTCTCCAAAATGCCCTGCCTTTAGGATGGACGTGTCCATAGGATGAACGCATTTGAGATAGAAAAATAAGATCCTTGGAGGGGATCATCTTAGCCGCCTGGGATAAGTCGTGGAACCCGCCACGTACTATGCGAGCATGATCCTTGGAGAAGATCGTCTCAGTCACCCAGGATAAGTCGTGGAACCCGACACACACCTCGCAATCAAAATCCTTGGAGGGGATTGAATTAGTTACTAAGGTTAAGTCCTGGAGCCCGTCGTGCTCCATGTAATCATAATCCTTGGAGGGAATTGACTCATGCTGCTCCATCTAAAGGATGGAAGCACTTGGGAAGATCGAATAAAATTCTTGAAAATGGTCGTCTCATGCCATTCCATTCTAAAGATGGACGCACTAAGGACAACCAAACAAGATCTTTAGAGGGGATCGTTTCTTGTTGCTCCATCTTTGGAGGGGATCCAACCAGTGAAGGAGTTTTGGCTCCTCGAAGCCTCGACTCCACCTGGTAGAGAAACCTAGTCTCCTTGGAGCCTCACCTCTTTGGAGCCTTGACTCTCCCCGATCAAGAGTTTATACTCCTTTTTATAGGCAGGTCACACCGATCGTTCCTAACAACTCGGTCATGCCTCTGTTCAAAAAAAAGGAAAATAAAGGGGTCCAGGTTAAGGGGATATGGACCAAGGAGATCCAGATCGAAGAAGGCCCAGTCCAAGAGGTTTGGGTAAAAGAGGCTTGGGTCAAAGAGGACTATGTCAAAAGTTATCAGACAAAGAAGTCTAGGGCCGAACAAAGATCCATGTGAGTGGCGAGTCAACCGCACAAACCTCACCTATGTGCAAAATTTTGCTAAGCTCATGCTCACATCCGCGCCCTCAAGAGATCACCCGAGACCCAACTCGCGATCGCGTCCAGACCCGTCCAAGGTTAGGATCTTCTGAGAACAGGTCTCTTCTTGTGGACCTTCACTTGCGTGCAAGCCACGCAACAAGGTGTCAATCTGTGTGACCTCACCCGTGCCTGTCTCGCGCCCAAGCGCATCTGTGCATGTCTCGCGCATGAACGCATCCGCGCATGTCCCGCGCCCAACAACATTTGTGCATGGCTTGCGCCTGAACGCCTCCAGCATGTCTCATTCCTAAGCGTATCAATGCACGCTCGCATATGCACGTGCCCGTGCGCCCTCTCCCCTGCGCACCCTCACCTGCGCACATCTGCCCAAGGCATCCGCGCTCATGAAAATTTGGCTAATAGACGAAGCATACAGAGCCGAACACCCCTCAGGCTCAACCTAGAAGAGGTTTCCCAAGCTCTCCACCATGACATTTGCCCAGACGCGGTCCCTAAACTAGTCTCGATCAAGACCGAGTCTTGGCACTTAGAGAAGTTGACATTCTCGTGGAGTGTAAAGACCCAAAGGCCCCACACGAAACCCCTTGGAGATCGCTTGCGAAGGTGGAACAAAGCAAAAAGGATATAAAAGCAAGATGTTACTCCAGCGTGACATCGATAAATCAATATCGCTCGGAGTGGGGGCAACTGATTCGTCACAAAAAATCAGAAACATTTTTGACCAACGAGAATATTACACGTGGCTCAGTCAACCGATCGAAAGACAATAAAAACTTGAGCTGGGTCTCGGGTCGAATGCAAGTCCGAGCAAAAGACGGGGCAGACACACGAGCCTCGCTCGTGCAAGTCCCACCCACACGAGTACCCTACGCACGAACCTCGCCTTTGCGAAGCTAAGGCACGCTCCGTGCATTCGAGTCCGCTCACATGAGAACGATCCTTATCTGCGCAAAGAAAGTATGAATACTTGGCTCAGGTGGGAAAGGATCCACACACCTTAAGCATATACGAGAATAAGGCATACGCCCCCATCTGCGCGTCCCAGCTTCTTGTCCTGGCCTTGCATCCCAACCTCTTGTCTCGGCCTTGCATCCCCGCCCCCGCGTCCCCTTCATTTCATCCCAATCCACGCGTCACCGTTCTCCGCGCATCTGTTTGCACGCCAAGCACCCGCACATGCCATCTCGCCCGCTGCGTGCATACTTTCGTGCGTCTTGCACATCCACATGCCCATCTGTACGTATTTGTCTGTCGCACATGCTATCTCGCATCTGCTCGCCCATGCGCGACCTCTCCCGTGCAAACTCGCCTACGTGCCTTCGCCCATGCGCGTCATCGCCCGTGCCCACGTCCTACCGGCCCGGGCCGCATGATGAGAGTCATCTGTTCATGCCGTTCACCACACATGGGCTGCATAACCAGCCTTCTCACTCTCAAGTACATGTCTTCACCCACGAGGCCATTCGAACAAGGCCATCCACAAGATGATCCGCACCATCTAAGGCAGATGAATCATCGAAGACTCAGGGAGACAGAATAAAAAAAAAAGTGCACGTGACCACTCTTACCTCTATTCAATTAAGAACGCATAAACAAGAGAGCCCGATGGCTCTAAACCCTGCAAGGCTGGGAGTCCCTTCCGACTGTTGGGGAGAACAACCAACATAAAAAAAGACCAAAAAGCCCGCGAGACCCACTCTGACACCATCCAATTAGAGGTTGTCACGTGTCAGGTAAGGTGAGCTCTATAAATAGACTCACAACCCACATGTAAAGGAGTCAGTCAATTCATTACTTGATTACACATTGCAAGAACCCGAAAACGCTCTCAAACGTTCTTTGTGTTCTTCGCGTGTTCATCGAGTTCTTCATAAGTTCTTTGTGACACTTCCGAACGAACTACACAGATCTTTGATCTTCATTTTTCCATAAAACTCATTTTTGCAGGATCTTATTCTCACGCCGGAGGCGGTCTCCCGGCACAAACTCAAAGCTCCTCTTAACGGTGTGCTACCTGCACAGGCTACAGGTTAGGACAAGACTTGTGCACTACTCCACCACCTCCTCGAAGACTCGAACTAGAGTATGGGACTATCCAGCCTTATCCAAGTCAAACTGTCAAACCACGTCAGCCTACCTGGACTACTGGATAAGAAGACTACCACTACGACACCGTTTCAAGCCCGATTTTCGACTCAAGAAAAAATAGTCGATCACATTGCGTTTGAGAACATGAATTTAATTTGAAATTAAAAATGTTATATTTCAATACAAATACTCTTCCACATTGTCATGTTTCTCTTAAATTTTTGTCCAAAATGTGTCATATTCTTTTTTTAGTAAGTTAATTATGCATGAATTGGACTGTGGCTTGACCATATAACTCATGGACTCTTTCTCTAAATCAGTATAACACTCCACCTCAACCTTCCTCACCGCCACTGCCTTGCTCTCTGGCGACTCTTGCCACCGGAAAGCCTCTCCCTCCCTTTACCTTTCCTTTTGCTCCCTCCTGCTCTGCTGGTTGTGTCAAGGGAAGATGCCTCCGTCGTCGGCCGACGTCCAGTTCTCGGCCACCTCTCGGCCACCTCTTGGCCCACCCTTTCGCTTTGCCGAAATCAAATTGGGTCTCCGTCACCCGTCCTCAGCGTAGCCTCCAATATCAGTTATGTTAGGGTGTACAACTTCCTTCGCCGGTCCATCCCCTCCCTTCAGCTTCGCCGGATTCCGACCGGGCCTCCATTCCCTTCTTCAGCGCAGCCCCCTCTCCCTTAGATCTGTCGGCTGTATCATGGCGAGCAGCCCTCATCAACGACCTGACGACCAGATCCCAGCTACCTCAAGGTCCATCCCCCTGTCTGTTTCGCTAGATATCAGACCAAGTCACCGTCCCCGTTCTCAGCGGCATCCATCTTACTCAGATCCACTGGCTGGTCATGGTGAGCAGCCCCCGTCGACCGCCATACCCCACTTCAGTATTTTCCGACGCCTTTCCGGTTTCACTATCACCAGAGTCTCTTCGGCTGCCGTGTCTTTATTTATGATTTTGTTTGTTTCCCATGTTATATTGGAAAACATCAATTTCATTTATCAATGTCAATAGTGTTTAATGACTTTTTATTTATCAGCTGTATATGGTGAATATTTCTATTACTTTGGTTTTATTGTACTCATCTCGAGTTTGTACTGTTTATTTTATTCCTGTCTCAAGAATCTTAATAAAATTAGTATTTTGCCGATCCAAAAAAAAAATTATGCATGAATTGCAAATATTACCCTTATAACAAGTTAGTTAGTATTTCTTAGGGGTAATTACAGTAAGCACTCCTGAACTATCGCCGTTTTCAGTTTCCACCCCGGAACTTCGGTATGGAACTTTTAGCACCCCTGAAGTAGCAAAAGATCTTTCCGTCAGTTAAGTGTAACATTAACAGTGGGAATGACCAAAATGCCCCCCAAAAATAATATTAAATATATATAAAAAAACTAACAGATCATATGATTTAGATCTTTTCATCTCCCTCTCATCTCTTTCCCAACACTCTCATCTTTTTCTCTCTAACACAAAATCTCACTCTCAAATCATCTTTTTTCTCTCTCATACATGACAATCACAAGTGACAACGCCGACCGAGCTGCCTCCGTCGGAATCGAACCTCCGTCGGTTGAGCTCCGCACCAAGCCCAAACCTCTGCTGCCGACCTCGCTCGCCTAATCGTCGTCCTCGCTCCAGTCGCCGGGATCGCCTCTCATACCTCGCTGGAGAATAAACGAGTTCGCCGTGGTCAGATCTGCCACCTGACCGGAGAAGAAACTGTCTGGTTTTCTCTCCGGATGTTCACGGCTCGAGGCTGGCCTCGCCGGAGAAGACACCGCCGCTCGATCTTCTCTATCTAAAGAACATGGATTAGGGTTTTTTATGGGGTTTTTAGGATTTGTGGGTGAAGAACATTCGTTAGGGTTTTTTATTTTTATTTTATTTAGAAATGATAAATTTATTAGGGTTTGAATATTTGTTGTTAAATTTCTCTGTAAATGAAAAAAATTGTTGACATTTGTTTGAATTCGTTTGGATTTGTTCATCTTAACTTTAGATTTGTTCATGATTGTTGATAAATTAATTTTTTTGGTTTAAATTGGTTTATGAAATTTCCGGCGAGACTATAAACTTTCCGATGAGTTTATGAAATTTCCAACGAGATTATGAACTTTCCGGTGAGACTGATGTTTCTGGTGAAACAATGAATTTTCCGACGAGACTATGAACTTTCCGATGAGTTTATGAAGTTTCCGGCGAGTGTATGAAGTTTTCGACGAAACAATGAATTTTACAGCAATATATTGATTTTCCAACAAAACTATGTTGAATAAGAAGAAGGATAGTGAAGGACATTTTGAAAATTTCAAAAAATAATTGGATTATGTGTTAGGAACATGACCAAATAGTGACATTTTTTGTTAAATTTAACTGACGGAAAGATCTTTTGTTACATTATGGGTGTTAAGAGTTCCAAACCAAAATTTTAGTGTGCAAACTAAAAACGTGAACAGTTCAATTCAGGATGCTTACAATAATCACCCCTATTTCTTAGCACATAATCATAAAAATATAGAAGAAACTATATTATACTAACTGATTTCTCTTTAGTTTTTCTCAAAATAAGTATAATAATTGGAAAATAATAAAATTTCAATAAAAAACTAAAAGTTGACACATGAAATCTCATGATGTCAAACCTGTTTTGATTTTAATTAAATTTGGCTTAAATCCGAATGCAATTTTTTTGAATATCCAAACACTCCATTGTATCCAACATTTCAAATAAAATCTAGTGTTTCAATTTCACCACTAAACCCTATCCGAACCCAATCCAAATAAGCAAAAACAATTAAATCCAACCATTTCCAACAAATAGCACAACCACTAGTCCACTACCAATCTACTTGTACACAATTTCTCATTTCTACACACAACGCTTTCAACAGTCTTATTACAAATTAATGTAAATTAAATCTAACTCATTTTTTTTTTCTTTTTCTTTTTTCTATCGTAAAGTTAATATTCCGAACCTAGAAATTAACAGGAAGATCGGCTAAAAATGCAAAGGTATGAGGAGATGTTGACTTGCCAAACTGAGAACACCAGCGAGGGAGCTTCTCAAGAACTCTTCCAGCTTTTGGTGTTATAATGTCCATATCGGTTCTTAGCTTTAAGAGTGGAGGCTGCTCCTCGTGCTGCTCCGTCCCCGTGTTACGGGACTGGGTGGAATTTTTCGCCCAGTACAAAGTTAGATAGAATCTTCTTGGCGCATTCTTCCCTCCTGAATACTGAATTGTGTGCCACCCGTCTACCCTACTCTTGTCCCCATATGCGACCAACTCAGAGTTTTCTGCATTACATATGTGATTTTCAGATTCTCTATGAGCAGTCATTACTAAAGGATAAATTAAAGGCATATTCAACAAAAATATCGGGTTAAATAATATGCTTGAGATATTTTTTAAAATATGGTTTACATATAAAAAGATGCACATTGTTGAATTATGTAGCACAACAACAAAAAATGAGGACTACCACCGCTTTATATACTAGTTGGACCACCCACCTCGTAATAATTTAAGTTTTTGAATAGAACAACTAGTGATGTTGTCTGTCCACCCCAATGTTTATACAAAGGGGTATTATGAGTAAAATTGAAACCGTCTTTTCTATTAGTATTTGTTGCTGGGACTATGGGGTATTATGGTTCAGCAACTACCCCAATCAAATTGTTTGGACCTACTCATTATCAAATGGGATCAGGGATATTTTCAGCATGAAATATATTGAACAGTTGGTGCTGGACTGGCCATAAATCAAAGTTGATCAGAAATCAGGACTTGGTATGGGCATGACATGTTAGCCCACACCGACAGTATGGGAGGACTAACAGCACTTCAATTACTAGTTGAGTCATGTAGTAGCAGAACCCTTAATATTGAAAACAAAATTTGGTCATACCTTAACACGAACAAGAAAACAAAATTAGTGTCATACCTTTGAATGTGAAGTCTTCTATTTCATTAAAATTGATTGCAAGAGCCCAGCGGACGGAACCTTTTGTATCTATTGAAACTTCTGTGATTCTGCTACTGCCTTTTGTATCACTATCAACTTGTAGTATAGGAATATCTGACTCGCTCCACCCATCTTCGGCATCATCATAGGCCCAACAACCATATTTGACTGAAAAGGTAACCAAATCTACAACCTTCTCCCTACCACATATAAACCCTTCATTGATTTCCTCAACCTCATTTGTTAACTTTCCAGGAGTTGTAGAAAATAAAGACACATATGAGCTAGGATCTTGCTCTCCACCAAAACCTCCGGTTGTATCCACAACATGCACAACCTGAGAACAATGAGGTAATTGTAATCTCCATAATCACAGTAAGAAACTAATTTGATACAATGCTTGCATTCCAAAGAGAGTCCAACTGTTATGATCAAGTTACAAGTATGGGACCCCTCAATAAATTTTCAACTTTTCAGTTTTTTAATCAAATTTTCAATCCTTAGCTGCAACTCTTACTCTCGAATTATGGACATTGAGCAATCTACTTTCATCTAGTGAATATTTACAAACATACTGAGTATTTCAAAAACAAGAAACAGGACATTTACACTAAATCAAAGAGCAACAAGGAAGTCAATTCAGTATATGTGGCTAAGGACACAACAAATGTTAGGCACTTACATTCACGGCTCTGGCAGTGTCTTCAGTAAATGGTGGAACGGTACCAGATAATATCACACTAATGGAGAGGCCAAACAGAACAAAAGATGCAAGGATGAGAGATCTTTTTGCACCTAGAAAGAGAGTACACGATTAGTTTTTATTACCATACCAATACAATAACAAATTTCAGGTTTATAATGGTAAATATAGAAGGAAAACATGCATAAGGTTGGAGCTACCAACTTACCACCTGTAAAACTGTTCAGACTCACCTAAACTGCATTGGGAAAGCATGCATAAAGATTGAGGTCCCCTTTGAGGAGACTCGGTCTTTTCGTAACTGTAAAGAACCAACTCAAGTTTTATACTCTAACACGCCCCCTCACGTGCAAACCCATTTTCGCTTTGCACATGGCCCATGCACATGTCCACTCATTGCCTTGTGCTGGAATTTAATATGGGTGGCAGCAGGATTCGAAACCGAGAACTTTTGTCACCAAAGCTCTGATACCATGTAAAGAACCAACTCAACGAAAAGCTTAAACTGATAGTTGAAGGCCCAATAATAGTTTTATACTCTAACAATAACTTACTAGGATCTGCTAACATGACAGACAATGTTGATGCAAATTATAATCAACCCTCATTTTTGTGTTCCTAAATTATATAAGGATCTCATGGTCTAAAGATATATATTTGGGTTCAGAGCTGGGGGAAGAATCCCCCACAATCATATTCAGGTGGGCCTTGCTAGTGAAGGCTTATCCTTCTTTGTAGGATAGTCCCGCGCGCAGTACCCTCCTTGTCCACAATTTCAACAAGGTTTATTTGCGCTAGGCTTCTTTTGAAACTTGGATTTAGGCTTACTATTCCCTTGCATTTGTTGTTAGGGTATGTTTCACTTGTTTGTCCATTCTCTTAGAGACCACAAAATTGGCATTGGGTTCTGAGAGTAAGAGCCTTGACCACTATGCTCTTCATCAATGACTATAGCAGTCATGAGGTCACTCAAAAATATCTCTTCCTTTGGTGCCTGAAGTACATCCCAAATTCCTCTCAAAACTTGGGGGGCTTCTCCATAATAGCCATGACTGGAAACTTTTCAACTTGGGACATGCCAACTTCAATAGGAGCATAAAGAATCAGCTATAACTTGTGTTCTTGCTCTGTTACACTCTTCCCCTCAACCATCTAAGATTTGACTAAGAAAACTGACTACTTCTCAGCACCGACCTTGTCGGCATTGAAAACTTTGTGCAACCTTTCTCAAAAAGTCTTAGCAAAAACTCGAGCTTGCAGTACATATTAAAACGTATTATCGATGGCAGATAGAATACATCCCCTGATCATTTGATTTTACTCTTCCCACTACCTAATCAAGACTGCATAACCAAATGGCCCGGGTATTCAGTTTCCAAAAATTTATGTAAGACCAGACGTGTCAACCTTAGGAATGAACAAATTAGTGTTGGTTCAATAGCAACAGAACCTACAACTATAGACTGAATGCTTGGTTAGAACTTCAAGCACTGGTAACAACACAAATGTTTGGTTAACAATAAAGGCTTATGAGGCTTGACTCTTCTGTAATCCTTTGTTTTGCCTAACAACAGTATGGAGTGTTGGACTTTGTAAATCCACTCTCATCTTTTGTCAATGGGGGACAGCATAAACTAGGTGAGAAAGAAGCTTTCTACACTAAGTTTAACAATTCAAATGTACACCTTTTTTATATGAATTTCAACCCAATAAAAGACATCAATCCAAAGTCCAATTATTTGTTAGTCAATTAAGATTACAAGACATGTATTAACATTGTTGGATTAAGTTAAATAATCCCTAGCTATAACCACACAAAGAAACACCACCACCTAGAACCATATAGTTTATCGATTCTGCACGACATTGGAACATTAGGATGTCTTGAGCCATAATCTAAGAAATAAAATAAAGGGGTAATTATACATAACCCCCCGTACTTTACACGTTTTGCACCTGGATACCTTGTATTATGCCGAGTGGCCTTTCCGTCAATTAACTTGACAGAATATTCTCTTTTTTCATCATGTGCCATGCACATGGTCTAATTCTTTTTTTTTTTGCTGAAATGCACATTTTACCCTTCTTCTCTTCATTTTTTTAAATTTAATTAAATAATTATTATTATTATTTAAATTTAAAAATAAAAATAAAAATAAAATTATAAACTCAAGGGTATTTTGGTCTTTTTGACACTTAACTGATGGTGAAGAGACGGAAAGGCCCCTCGGCATTATACAGGGTAGTCTAAAGTTAAAATAAAAGTATAGGGTATCCAGGTGCAAAACGTGTAAAGTGCAGGGGGTCATGTGCAAATACCCCTAAAATAAACATATTACCAGGATCTCTATAGTCTATTCTATCTTAGAAAGAGTGGGAATATTTCCATAAATTCAAACCTGGAAGATGAGTATATGAAAGGAGATACACAAATGTCAGGCATATGATAAGAGATACAAAACAGGCAATTATCACATTCCCCAGCCATTCTGGAGTGCTACCAGGGTTCCTGCAGACAATTATTATCCAAGGTTAGAAGTCATTCCCCTTATTTCTCGTAAGTCAAAAACTAAATTATAAATCAGAAGTGAGAAAATGTAGAATAATAAGAATAAAAATGAACTATAAGTCTAAATATCATTCATTGACCATGAAGAGTTGTTGAATACATGTTATAAATCATATAAGAGTTTTCCAGAGTCTACAATTAGTCTGTTAGTGCACTCTTTTTCTGAGTTTTTACACAAATACAATAATAATTAGTGGTAAAAAAACAAAGGTCAACGTTTGATATGATTTTAATATTGTACTAACAATCAAATACATTGCCTATGGAACATGCCATTGTAAAAAGACCAGGGGAATCATGAAAGGCAAGAATACATGAACAAAAGAACCTTATCATTGAAGGTATGAACTATAACATCAGAAATCTTACCTATCAAAGCGAACCACAATTGAAACCATAGTAGAAGCTAATTGAATTAATATGCCAGCAGACATCAGAACTGGTACAACAAAGCCTAGCACCAGGGTTGCAAGTTTGAGAGGCTTTGGTAATCTAGATGGAGTTAAAGTTGCTTCAAGAAAGCCATCTGGATATCACAGTACATTAAATTAGATATAAAATCATATTAAAAGAAGAAGATTGTCAAGATACTCAATTCCAGTTTTGTTGATGGTGAGGATCATGCCAGGACACACATCAACTCAAATATCAAACTGAAAAGAAAAAAAAAAAAAAAATCGGGCAACTCTGGACTCTCATGTAAAATCAAGTATGCACTATTGTTATTCAGTGTGGAGTATGAATAAAGGTACACTTACATGCAAATGCAGGAGAAACCAACCAAGCAAGAGCCAAGTAGGATGAGCCAAATTTAAAATAGTTTCCGATCACCAAAAGAACAAACCACTGAATAAGACCAGCTTTATAGATCCATCTTTCAGCCTCTAACTTGACCAAATCAGCTTGGACAATAAGTGACTGCTGCTTTCTCTTAGAATACACCTTTGACAAATATGCTTGAAGGATAAGATAACCTAAATGTTGACCAGTCAAGGCCCCAAGAAATGCAGGTGCAGCAAATAACCCAACCACCAACCATGGGCTTGCAACATAGGGCACTGGAGATGAACTTATCATGGGTAGAATGACAGCAATAATAACAGAGAAACCCACTGAAAAGATCCACATGAGGATAACGCTCAAAAGTGACAAAGCCAATGAAACTGCAGCTGGACAACCTCCCATAAGTAATGATGCAGTCCATAACAGAAGTGATTGTATTATCACTGAATTATGAAGCATATTTGCAAAATGCTGATGGTATACAATCATGTAAGTCCCCTGAGATTAACATGTGTTAGAACCTATACATTGCAAAAATGTGACATCAAAAGAGAATTGGGGGAGGGAGGATCATTAAGCCAAGATTAGCAATGAGGCATAAGCAGTTGGAAAGCTACCACAATGTCAAAATATATAGCAGTGTTTTGGCCTGATTTTTCCTCTCCTTCCATTGCCTTGCCACTGTGAAGATCAGATGATGGTGCAGTCTGAAGCAGAAAAGCAAGCATATTGTCTCCAAGATGCTGAAGGGATCCAGGTTTCAGAAGCTCTATTTTGTCATTCTGTATGAAAACAGATAGGAAAGATAAATCTTAGTTAGATCAGGGATCTCAAAAGAACCTTTGCAGGGTATGCATTTGATTAATGCAACAAATTTATCATTTCGAATAATCAAATAGCTATTCTGCTTAACTTTTTCTTTCTCCCCTTCCTAAAGCATGTGGGAAATTAATATCGGTAAGTCTTTTTAGTTATTGCTCAAATTCTGTGAAGCATTCGTATCAATGCATAATTTTAACTTCCCATATTGTTAAACTTTACTTCAACAGTTAAACTTATATGCCTAAGTTCTTAAGTGGAGGGCTCAAGTAGTATATAATGACGTCTTAAAACTCCATACTCAATTTCTATATGGGAGTATGGGACACTTCAACACTCCTCAGGTGCACACTTGCTCTGCACATGGACCAGAATTACATGGGAGTGACACAAGCTGGCCCCACTGGCCCAAGTTTAAACTAACCTTAATACCATATTAAAGTTACTCCAAACAAAAAGTGTAAGCTATTAAGGGAAGGATACAGCTAGTATATCAAGCGGGCTTAAACTTCGCACACTTTCAATGCGGAACACTTCGACACACTCACACACATCAAAAAACATGGGTCAAGTGCACATCCAATCAGTAATACAAGTGAACAGGAATGGTCATTGGAAGGGAAGTGTCATCCCTACCCCATCCCTGAAAATAGTAAGTAAAGTTTTCAAAAAGCTGAAATCTCTATCCCACAATCCAAATATCTACTCCTTGTTAAATTTAAATATTCAATTCACTTGCATGTATTTATCAAACGTACAAATTCTACAACACATAAGTCATACAAATATAAAAATAAAGATCATAACTTAACAAGTGCTACAGACTTAGCATATATGGTCAAACTTAGCAAGTAGCCAAGTACTGCACACATATAGTAAGGATGGCAAGTAATTAGTGCCACAGACATTTAAATATGATGTAACAAGTGTCTAAGCTAGTTAAAATGATTAGAGTTATAAATCATTGCTAAGAGATCAATGATTCTATTCTTAATTTTAACACACAAATACATGGTTAATACGTATATATGGGTTTTGGGTTTTCCTCGTGGGAATTTATTCATCCTTGCCCGTGCCTGCTACCCGCAAGGGAACTATTTTTTCCCCATCCCTGTCCCCAATCCTCACTTAAGCCGGTGATACTTAACCGGCTTGACCCAAGTATTTGCGGGTTGCAGGTCTTCCCACGTGATGACCATCTCTAGTGAACATTCATCACTGAGACACTAGAACCAGACTCAGGTAACAGTCTACCAAAAACCATGGACATTCACTCACCAGTAGAACCAGGTTGCAGACTTCCCCCACTTAAACACAGATTCAATGACAACATCACTGTTTGATAACAAATTGAGAATCACAGAAAAGTTGCTTCACAAAACACCTAGAATTGTATAGCTTTGTAAATTATTCCTTGAACCAAAATAGAAAAGAGTGTATCTGAATTTGCAAAGTCACCAGTAGAAGGCAAACCTTAGTGTGATATACTGCACTGTTATCTACATATGCAAAGTCAAGCCCAGATAGACCAGCAACCTCTTTGTATATCTGAAAATCTGTGGCAGATTTTATGACTCCAGAAGTAAAAAGATCCTGCAGCCCCCAAAAGTCCCAGATTTAAGTTACGTTCTTGAATAACCACTAATTATCATCACCAAGCAATTTAGGAGAATAGATTATGGAGGAGAGGAACTACAAACCTGTGCTATGATGTTGCCAGATGGGTACTTCGCAGACAAGGCAAACTTCTCAATAGCCCATGGATGTGGACCAGCCTATTAGATGAAGAAAATATAAGAGAGGACAGATATTGTATTGACTTAAGTAATGAGAAGTTGATGTTGAGTGATAACATATTTTCGGGTAAGGTTCACCATGAGACACAATAAATGCTCCAGAATTTGACTCTACAAAACTGAAAAAATCAAGAAATGAAATCAAAGAATAAAATAAAACACAAACAAACTAACTTATATGCATTGTCTAGTTCAAGAACATAACAAACGAACAACCACAATAACTGGAGTTATTTCCCCAATAGTCCCTTACCTGACTACTATGCTACCCCTGTAACAGAACGAGTTAGGCACACAAAGGGCTACAATAAGGAAAAGAATGCATCATAAAACTAACAGCAAGAGGAGAGAAAGTACCTATAGCTAATATTACTTTAGATGTTTGCTCTATATCCCAGTAGGATTGTATCAAAACTACACAAATTTATGCTGAATTTAGCAAACTACACATATATACAATTTGCTTGAGTGTCTGCCTGTGTGCATGCATATGCAATTGAAGCATGAATCTCAGATAAAATGTCCTTCAATTTGGAAATCATACAAGTGTATGAGCAAAGATATTATGATATTTATGCATGAATCCACCTGAGAAATTATTTGAATGACTAACATCTGACGCCATCCAAGAGAGAGGCAAAATTTGTATCAACCACATAAATACATTCTGGGCACTAGAAAAATGCTACCATAAATAAATTTGCAAAAGTGGACCTGAAATATGCTGGACTTCCCTCCAATACCCATGGCCTCCAAATCAATAGCCATTCGAACAGTTGAACTCCACGGATGCTGCATCAATAAATTAAATGTTACTCCATCTATATGTAACATAACTGTCATCATAATATAATTTCTTTGGTTACTATGCATAATAAAGTACTTGTTCACTTCTATTGGGAGAAACATTGTAGAATATCCTCTCATCAATATGTGCAAGACATACACTATTTAGAGAAGAAAGAATGAAAGACTAGCAAAGACAAAATTCAAGCATTTTATCACAAAAAATATCTTTGCAAGAATATATTTTAGAAGTGAAGCATAAAAACTCTAATTCTAGTGTGGTAGTGATGATTGGAAAGTTGGGAGAACGGAAGACTAAGGTTCTGCCATGATCGTGCAGTCCTATCAAAGTTGTCTTAGTTGTGTGGTGTTGAGATATTTACAATCCCATAAAATAAAGGTTTTGTTTATGTAACCTTATTGGAAAGCTCAATTAGTTCCATAAATTAAGCCTTAGCCTAGGTTATTTCCTATTTAATTTTGAAGCAACTCTTATAATGCCTATATAAAGGGCTTCTATTCTACATCAACATTAGCAATTTTCATATTCTTTACATGGTGTCAGAGCCTTCTAGTTCTTCAAGGACTCTCAATAGTCTTCCGATGAGATCTCTTTCAATGCTTGTTATGTAGTTTTTTCTCTAGAAGGTATACAAATGTGGGCATCCGTACACACTTGAAAAAGAAAACCCTAGACCTCCCGTATCTTCTTGGTATTCTAGTCGTCAGCATTTGGTCTGGGGTCTGTTCATCAAGACCGTTTTTTATAGTTATTTTCGGAAGTCAACCACGTATAGGTGATTATAGGTCTCCAATCGGCCATCTCCGTGTGGCAGCATCAACAAACTTTAATAGACACCCGTCGCTATGCTTTTCATCAGATTACGCATAAGTCATTGACTTCTCCAACTTGTTTTTTTTTTTTTTTTTTTTTGGGAAAGACTTTGGTGTTGATTCAGTGACACATTGAGTTTGAGGGGGATATTGAGATATTTAGAATCTCATAATATAAAGGAATTATTTATCATGTATGCCTTATTTGAAAGCTCAATGAGTTCCATAAATTAAGCCTTAACCTAAGTATTCCTATTTAATTTTGAGGCAACTCGTGTAATACCCTATATTATGGGCTTCTATTCTACATCAATATCAACATCAACATTAGCAATTTTCATATTCTTTACATATAGAAACAACCTTATGGGTATCACTTTTCAATTTCTTTACAAAATTCCAATAAGGTCAGGGCTTTCTTTCAATTGTATAGTGTGTGATAAAAATTGCATACACCATCTCAATATGTGAAATACAATCATTTCCCCCCTGATAAAGCTACTTGTCAACTAAGTTGCACGGATACGGATACGGGACACGCGGTACGACACGATACGATACGGTGACACGCAATTTTTATAAAATATAGGATACGATACGTTATAATACGTTTAACTAAAATATAAAAATATTATGTATATTTATATATATGCCTCATATATGATAAAAAGTATCATATATATTAGTATGTTACCTATATAAAATTGATTTCTGTTACAGATAAGATAATATATAAAAAATATAAAATAAAAGACAAATTTGTATCAGTTCATTTGTTTGAATAGGATTCTATTCCAACAAAATTAGTTGTTAATAGGTTACAACAGAAAAGAACAATAATTTTCCTAAATCAGCATATTGTACAGATGTGTATTCCTTTTTTTTCTCCCTTTTTTGTGCTAATACATAAAGTACCCTTTTGAATACGTATTTTCTGCGTATTTTACAGTATCCGTTTTGGATACGTACAAGATACGGATATGTTGAGTTCATTCACGTATCCGTGCAACATAGCTTGTCAAGAAAAATATTGGAGATAATATTTAATATAATGTGATGCATTGTAGTAGATGCCAACCTGAGTTATAAAGCTATGAGCACCATTTAGACCCTCCTCCTCTCCTGTGTTAAATAGAAATATGACAGAATTCTTAAATCCATGTGCCCACTGAGAACCCCCTCGAGCCAGTTCCAGCATAACAGCAACACATGAGCTACAGTCACCTGCCCCTTCCCTGGTATATGCACAGTTATTTTCAAGAAACAGTCAGATTTTGTAACTTCAGGGATCATATTCATGGGAATAAACTTGAACATCAGATGAGAAACATAAAAAAAGGATACACTTTGAGGTCTGCCAAATTCACTATCCTATATAGGCATTGAAAATTGAGCATGTTCTGGATTATATGGAAGGAGAAAGTCGCGAAAGATCATTCAAAAAAATCTCTTATTGACAAGATTACTTTCAAAGGCTGAAAGCTGCTTCAACTTCCTAAATCTTTGCAGGAGAGTTTGGAGTATTGCATTGACCTTTTATATTAAAAGGATAAAGATGTACCATGGGTTATGTATTATTTGGTGGGTTAGTTTCACTTAGCAGTTAGCACCCATTAACTTAGTCCATCAAACTGTGCATCATGGACTCCAATATATCTAGCTTTACTTGAGTAT
Organism: Pelargonium myrrhifolium; assembly: GCA_036897405.1. NCBI lineage: Eukaryota > Viridiplantae > Streptophyta > Magnoliopsida > Geraniales > Geraniaceae > Pelargonium > Pelargonium myrrhifolium. Next base: position 8,297 of record JAYMTK010000212.1, on the reverse strand, counting down.
ATGAAATTCTGAAACTGTCACATGGGTTATGTATTATTTGGTGGGTTAGTTTCACTTAGCAGTTAGCACCCATGAACTTAGTCCATCAAACTGTGCATCCTGGACTCCAATATATCTTGCTTTACTTGAGTATATGAAATTCTTAAACTGTCACATTACATTATTTTCCAGCTTTCTCCAACAGTTCGTAATGGATCTCATGGAATAATCAATATATAAGCTAAATTTGATCTCTTAAGTTTGTCTATAAAACTCTGGCAATGAGTCTATTTACCAACATCTATCTATATTGGTCGGACAACTACATACATAATTGAACCAAAATGCAGAACATATTATAAATATCCATATACTGAATAATTGATTGTCATTCTCAGGAACAGTAAAACAAATACAATGTCTAATAGAAACGCAAATCCACAAAAACAGAACATGGGATTAAAAAAAACGAAGAAAACATACGTTGAGAACACGGTATCAATGTGGGAAGATACCAGAATAGCACTTTCTCCAGCTTCAGAAACAAATTTTGGCGATACTCTTAATACGACGTGAGTTAGATCTGAATACATGAGTGTTTTACCCTTAAACAGGCCACTGACTAGACGACTCGCGCCAGATTCTGCGTGGAAATAATCCACATCAACAACAACTTCCCAGTGTGCATTTTTCTTAATTTTTTCTGATGCTGCCAAAACATACTGTGGTCGAAAAACATGTCAAAGAAGAAAAAAACCTACAACATGAAATGCTCATAAAGAAATCATTGAAGTCCAATATTAATTAGTATTGATGTTCTTGAAAAAAGAAAAATGGGCAATCGTGATCCAGACTGAAACTGGAATGGAATATTTTCGACAAAATCACTAATATAGATATACAAATTTCAAAAAGAACTGAAAACTTGTTAGAAAGATCAAATGAATCTAAATTCACAATAAGTGGATTAAATGAAACAAAACTACAGTAAACACTGGAAACAAAATGATTCATATCCAAACTGAAAATTGATAGAGCAATTTCAATGCAGAAATGTTCACATCAACGGAATAATTTCCACAAATTCACTAAAATAACTATACAATTTTAACATGAAACGGAAAAAATTGTTAGAACATTTAGTAATCAATATAAAAAATCCAAAGGTAACAAACACTGGCCTAAAATTAGATAATTAAAAAAAGAATGCGAACCTGGAGAGCAAGATCAAGAGCGTCGGAGCCGACAGAGTGAGGACCTAAATCAGTCAATGCTTTGACATGCTTCATGGCCTCAACCTCCGAGAAGCCTCTCTTGCCGGCCTGCTCCGCGGTGAGAGGAGCGGGCAAGGTGTCGAACTGGTAACGATAAACAGCCCAGGAGCAATTCGCGATCACGGCCACAAGGATCAGCAACACAAGCCCTGGCCTCGTTGCGCCTCGTGCGCGATTTCTAGTTTCCGGAACTTTTTCAGCTCTTGGCTTCTCGGTGGCCACTTCGCTGCTCGGCGCAGCCGGGGGCGGCGTCGGATTTGCCGGAGATTTCCGAGACTTTGGCGGCATTTTGCAGTGCAATTGTTGAGAGTACAGACTGTGGTTGAATAGAAGGGAGATGACGTCAGTTAACTTGATGATCCGGTGCTCCGCCGGAGCATCATGAGTCACGCTGGCGATTCTCTGGAGCGTTGAATGTACTCGAGAAAATTGAAAATCTTAAAATATTAGATGCGATAGCCGATAAGGTTGAACGATCAGATACACCATTTTTATTTTATTTTGTTAGATAATTGCAAATGACCGATATGGTTAACATGTTTTTCACCTAGATACTCTGCGTTTTTTATTTTTATTTTTATTTTAGTACATGCACTTTCTCATGGGTCATTTCGTTAGTTAACTTGAAAGAATATTCTTTTTTTTATCATGTGTCATGCACATGATCTAATCAAGAACATGTATGAATGTTTGCAGTTTGCAGCGAGTTCTTCAACCAATAATCGCCAGAAACTGCAAAAACTCGCCGAAAAAATTATAAAAACTCACGGTGGTCGTGAGCTACGATGGTGACAATCTGGCCGTGCAAGCCAGATTTGGCCACGCGAGCCCAGATACGGCCATAGCCGACCAGAACAGAGACGGACCAGATGAAGCGGACCGGAGCCAGAGAGCTCCTACGGTGGCGATCTGGTCGTGCAAGCCAGATCTTACCACGCGAGCCCAGATCCGGCCACAACTAACTAGAACAGAGACGAAACAGACGCCGCCGACGATGAGAGGAGGAGATGGTGCAACGAAGCATAAAAGGAGAGAGCAGTTGGCACAAGTGGACCGACCAGCGGAGCAGAGGTGGCGACGAGCAGCGGAGGCAGAGCAAAAAAGGAGAGATCAGTTGGCGAAGGATGAGCGGTACAGTGGAGCAGATGAGTGGACGAGCGGTGGCCAGCTCAGATCTGGGAGGAAATAAGACGCGTCTCTCGATTTCTCTTTTCTTTTGGTGTATTCATTGACGATTTTTAAAACGGAATGCCCCCTGGAATAGTACAGGGTACTCTAAAGTTACAAAAAATAAAAAATAAAAAGTAGGGTATTCAGGTGCAAAACGTGTCAACCACAGGGGGCATGTGCAATTACCCCTTATTTTTTTAACGAGCAAGTACGCATATATTAATAAACAAAAGATAGACTTATTCCTACAAAGGACAAGAACATAATAGTAAATTTATCTACTTAAGTACACCTGTCAAACTTATTGGCTTACTCCTTTTCTCAAACGAGACCCAAGTAGACACAACAGAACGATGGAACACAGAAATTCAGATTCTGAAAATTAGTTAAGGTATAGCCATGTAAGCGGTTGATTCTAACAATAAGACTCAAATTAGCCTATCAACCGGTTAAGGGAGACCCATTATTATCTTGGCGGGGTACCACCATTCTCATCTTTAATCCCGGGGCAGATCCCATCATCGAGGCCCACTGACTCTACATTTTTTGCCCTTCTTCATTCCCCACCCCAGTCAATTCCAATGGACCTCCTTACAACCCATTGTTTCTCCATTTACGCTTGTACGAAACAATTTTACCATCTCTACTATCTTGCACCTCCACCTCCTTTGGCGTAGCTACCACTACAACCAAACTAGTTGACCCACCAATGACCGGAGACTTCCAATCTGGAGTTCGTAACCACCTATTATCCATTATTATCGTGCTCTGTTTTCCACTTGGTTCTCTCAGATAAGCACCATAAGCTCGCTCCAGACCCACCTCTTTTTCCCCATAATGAATAGTGCATGTATTTTCATCATGCTCCATAATTTCACAAACAAAACAAAGTGAGGCAGTTTTTCATACTTGAAGGTGATCCAACTCTATTCACCTCCAACTGGTTTCACTTTCATTCTTATTTTGATTGGCTTCTGACAACTCGTATTTTACACGGGTTGTCATATCCTAAATTATTCATTTTTAGCACGTTTCTCCCCTCTTTGGTGTCACATTTACACTCCTTTGATGCCTCTTAGTGCCTGATTGCTAAATCTTTGGTTTTCACATGGCTTTTGTGAAAATTGTGTTTTTAAGGCTTTAATTCGAGGTTTTGAGGTTATTCGGTTGATTTTATCATGATATGACGCTTGCCAGGTTATTAAGTGATTTACGCATATTGGCAAGCTACTCTTGGACCGAAGGCATCAAACTATTGGAGTAACTTCTTGTAGCAGGAAGCTATGTCGCAACAGTGACACATGTTGCGACAATGCCCCAATTCCAGCAAGCACCAGAAATTAGGAGGTTACCACGACAACGTTCGCTGCTGCGACATCCGGGACATTAAGTGGAATATTGCCGCGGCAATGCATGATGCCGCGACAATCGGCCAAAACCTGCACAATTCCGAACTAGAGCCCTATTTTTGGAGAAAGCTATAAAAGCTTTATCTTCAACCTCAGCAAAGGAGATTCGAAGACCTAGAAAGACAAATTTTACACCTCAAAACCAGAATAGAAGAAGAATGAAGGAGCTTAGAGATTGACAACCTCTTGAACCCTTGGACACTCACTATCTTTAGTGAATTTCATCTTTCCTCTTTGTTTGGAACCTCCATGGTTGTAAGCATATTTAGTATTTGGATTCTTATGCTTATTAGATTCTTCTATTTAAGTATTCTGATTTCAAACATTGATTTTCTTACTCATTGGTTGTCTATGAGCATGAGTAACTAAATCCTTTTGATTGGGGATATAGATTGGTTATGAATTTTTGCTATAGTTGACTTATGAATTGAATGTTGAGATTATGTTCCTTTGGTTCTTTATGCTTAATGCTTGCTATAAGAAAGTACAGCTTATTGCATGATTAGTGTATGAATTGATTTCTTTACCAGAAATTGGTGCATATGTGGAATGAACCATAGAGTAGAGTTAGGGTTTGTTGTGGTGAACTTAACCTAATTCTATAATTCAATTAGTCAGACTTAAGGCTAGGGTGTATGTGCAACCCTCTACAGTAGTATGTTTGGGAACGCAATTATCTTAGTGTGACGCCTTGGTATTCACTCTAAGTCTCGGCCATCCCTTAGAGTGGGAACCGGGTATAATTGATCGGCTAGAATTACATAATTACCCCATTCATGACATAAACTCTTCTTGGCTTAAAACCATTGCACAACCAGTTTATATCCCGATCTAGCGTCTCATTATGATTACTTGTGGCATTTTACTTTTACTATTTTTACATACAATGTTTTACTCACAAAACTCTTGCGAACTGATTTACTTTTCCTGTCCTTCTTGCGATTACCTCTGTTACTCTTGTGCTGGCTATCGAGTCCCTGAAGATCGATACTTGGACTTCTTATCCTATATTACTTGGAACGCTATTAGGCTTGCTAGTATAAGTAGTGATTACCACTCACTAAGTTTTGTGCATCGTTGTCGGGGACTCGGTAATAGGCAGCCAAGAGTTTTCTTGGACTAATCATATTTGTTAGTTTTTAGTTTTCTTATTTCAGGTTTATAGGTTAAATAAGTATGTCTTCAACTATGAGGATGTACATGGACGAGCGTGAGGAAGTGAAAGCCGCACACGGTTCTGCCACAAGAAATATAAGTTATTTTGACATCAGTCAACAACATTAAAACAGAATTTGGCAGCAACAACAACAAGTTGCTTGGTTCAGTCAAGGATTGCAGAAAGTGGAAAAGACTCACGGTGATAATATTTTTGGTGATTGGGTGCCACAACTTCCTCAGCAAGATGGTACTTTTGTGCTTAAACAAGTTATGATTACAACTATCAACACTCTTGAGAAATTCTATGGTGCTGGAAAAGAAGATCTCATCACTCATCTCTCTATATTTATGAGAATAGTTGGAACATTGAGCAATATTCTGGAGACTCAAGATCTGACTGCAAGGAATTTATTCTACTACACTCTAAAATATGCAGCCTTGGATTGGTATCATACATTATCATTGAGTGCACATCTGACATGGAAAGAGTTCGTGCAAGCTTTCCTTGACAAATATACCTTATGGGAACAGAAGAAGCGGATAATCTTCGCCATTACAGATTTTAGCCAAGGAATGGGGAAATCTTTGTACGAAGCATGGGAACGTTTTAAGGGAATGCTGCAAAGATGCCCGAATTTGGGAATTTCAGACAAAGATCAATTCTGAGCTTTCTACTACGGATTGAAGCCAAATTGGCAAAATACTCTTAATGCGTCTAGTAGAGGATCATTTCTTAGAAAAGAGTTTACAGAAATTAGGCAAATTATTGAGCTAGTAGCACAGAACAAGACTACTAACGATTCGACCATAACTAATGTTTCAGCCATTGGGTGTGAAGGGATGCTGGAAGCAATAAAGACTATTCAAGAGCAACTAGAGAGTATTCTAAAAAATCAGAAAAGAATGTTGCTACCTAGTCTGTTCTACCAAGTAGACCTAGAGCACTCCACTAACGAACATGCGCAGATTGCACCTCCGTGGGTTGCAACCATGGAGACGTTTATTGATTCTTGCTCACAGAATAAGGTACGAGAATTAAAAGAACAGAAATGGTTAGAAGCTGAATAGAGGGAATTAACAGAGCAAGTCAGTAAGATAGCAAAGACAATTAAAAACTCAGAAGTGGAAGCAATAACATTAAGGTCAGGTAGAAATTTACCTGAACGCACCACACCCGAACAAGTGCAACAGAAAGAGGTTAACATCCAGATGGTGAAGTAGAAGAAGTGGAGAAGGAAAAACAAAGAAAAGACCAGTCTAGTCTAGAAAATTCAGAAAAGACAAACAAAGGCCCATATCAAGCTTATCTTCCTCCTCTACCTTTTCCACAACGATTGCGAAAGACTAAGGATGATTCTTTCAATATGAAGATAACAAAGTCACTAAAGGGTTTAACAATAATTATCCCCTTAACAAATGCAATCGAACAGATTCAATGTGAGAATAAGTTCTTCAGGGCACTCGTTTATAAAAAGAAAAAGATTGAAGATTATTCTGCTTTCCAATTAAATGCATAATGTAGAACTATTCTTAAGAAGGCACTACCGGTGAAGAAAAATGATCCAGGAGGTTTTACTATACCTCGCCAGGTTGGGAACCTAACAGTTTCAGTACTAATGGATTTGGGAGCATGTATTAATTTAATGCCTCTATCACTTTACAATGAATTGTTACCTAACCATCCTCTTAAGAAAATTCGGATCACTCTACACCTAGCAGACAAATCTATTGTTCACCCTGAAAGAATAGTGGAAGATTTGGTGATCACAATGGGGGAATTCAACTACGCTGTGGATTTTAGAATTCTTGATTTTCCAGCTGATCAAAAAGTCCCCATTATTTTAGGAATACCATTCCTTTGCACGCCAAAATCAGTAATTAATGTGGACAGGGGTGAGATGACTATAGAGATGGACGGCGAAAAGAGGGTATACAACATGTTTGACATAATGAAATACCCTATTGATGAACCGTTAAGCTTCATTGGAATCAACGCTATTTCGGAAGTTGAAGAAGTTAATTTAATATTAGTTCAAAACTCAAACCCACTCAATGTAGTTATTCAAGGAATTGAAGATTTATTTGGGGATGAAGAGTATTTTGACATACTATAGGAATTTCTAGATCCAGAAGATTTAGGGGAAGAGCTAGAAAACGCAATGGAATTAAATATCGTGGATCCCTTAGATATATCATAAAGGAAGACAGAGACATTGGAGCCATCAATTGAAGAAGCCCTCGTTCTAGAACTGAAGCCATTGTCATACCACTTGAAGTACGAATATTTGGGCCCTAATGATACTTTACCAGTGATAGTGTCTGCGAAATTGGCTGAGTAGCAAAGAATTAAATTGTTGGAAATTTTGGGGGAGCATTAGAAAGCTATTGGATGGACAATAGCCGACATTCGTGGAATCAGCCCAGCCTTCTGCACGCACAAGATCATCCTTGAGGGTGAAAGTACGGGTTCAATTGAACCTCAGAGAAGATTGAATCCTAAGATGAAGGAGGTCGTGAAGAAGGAAATTCTAAAGTGGTTGGATGCAGGAATAATCTTCCCAATTTTCGATAGCAAATGGGTTAGCCCAGTGCAATATGTGTTGAAGAAATGAGCGATGACGGTGGTTCAAAATGACAACAATGAGCTCATTCCAACTCAAACGATAACGGGATGGAGAATTTGTATGGATTACTAGCGGCTTAACAAAGCAACAAGGAAAGATCACTTTCCACTACCTTTCATTGACCATATGTTGGACCGGCTAGCAGGTAAACCGTATTATTATTTTTTTAGATGGATACAATGGTTATAATCATATAGTCATTGTTGCCGAAGACCGGCATAAGACCACTTTTACTTGTCCCTATGGCACATTTGCCTTTAAAAGGATGCCTTTTGGTGTGTGCAATGCAACTGTTACTTTTCAGCGGTGTTTGATAACTATATTCTCTAACATGGTTGAGAATATAGTTGAGGTCTTTATGGATGACTTTTCAGTCATTGGTGACTCCTTTGAGTCATGTTTGGGAAACCTGGAGAAGGTGCTCAAACGTTGTGAGGAAACGAACCTTGTTCTCAATTGAGAAAAATGCCACTTTATGGTAGAAGAAGGTATCGTTTTGTGACATAGAGTGTCTAAGACTGGACTTGAAGTGGACAAGGCAAAAATCGAAACTATCGAGAAGCTTCCACCACCCACCTCTGTTAGAGGGGTGCGGAGTTTCTTGGGTCATGCCGGTTTTTATCGGAGGTTTATTAAAGACTTTCCCAAAATTACTAAACCTTTGTGTAGTCTTTTGGAAAAGG
>JAYMTK010000211.1:0-27001 GCA_036897405.1 Pelargonium myrrhifolium | reverse complement strand
CTCCCTTGAACACTAGCCCACAATATAGGTATGTAAATAATCTACTTGACTTGTGGGTACTAGGCCGTTGTAAGATAGGATTTCGACACCTATCTGTATCAAAAAAACAAGTCTATTATTGGGCCTGAATGAGGCCCACATGTAGGCCCATGCCCAGCCCATCTAATGTGGTTGTTGTCTACTGCTCAAATCTCAATAAAGCAATCATTTTCTTTTATAATAATAAAGCAATCATTGAATGTAAAGACAGTGTGATACTCAGCTCTCATCACACTCACAATAAAGTATAAAAAAAGAAGAAAAAAAGTAGACTTTCCAGTTTCCATTTAAATCATTATCATCTTCTTCATCATCATCAGTACCCACACAAATTGTAAGCTCCTCATACTCAGCTCTCTCAATACATTCCAATTTAAGCTTTAAAGGTAACACATTTCAGCTCAGTAAGTATCAAGAATCTTTGAATATAGTACTAATTTTTTGCAGAACTCTATGTATATGTTCAGATCTGGTAATTTATTGGGCATTTCAGATCTTCTATTTCAGGTCTTTTGATGATTTAGATTCATGCATGTCTTTTTGTTGTTGTTGTTGTTGTTGTTGTTGTTTGTTGTTTTTGAGTTCTCTGTAGATTTGTTCCAAAGTTCAAATCTTTTTTGGGTTTAATCCAAGTTTTGCTCAAATTTGTGGCAGGAATTGGTATTGTTGAGTTATTTGAGTTTGAGTGTGATTATTATATATGTAAATGATTGTATTCTTCAAGATTTTGCTATATGACAAATTGTAATTTAGGTGTTTTTGGATTTGTGTGATTTTTGGGGGGTTTAATCCAAATTTTGCTCAAGATTGGGGCTAGAATTGGTATTATTGAGTTGTTTGGGTTTGGATGTGATTGTTATATAAAAGAAAATGACTGTGTCTTGTGTGCTTGAAAACTTTGCTATATGACAAATGTTAATTATGTGTTTGGGTAAAATGTATATCAGTTGACTGATATAGAGTTATATCAGTTGCAACTTAACAAAACCAATAAGGTGATGACACCTCATTTAAAATCACTTATACTCGCACAAGTGAATTTGGGGGAGCGGAGCGACCCGTCCGGATTCATGATTATAAATGAGGTGTAACCACCTTATTAGTGCAACTGATATAACTTTATATCAGTCAACTGATATACATTAAACTCTTATGTGTTTTTGGATTTATGTGAAAAAATTTGGGGTTTAGTCCAAATTTTGCTTAAGATTGTGGCTACAATTGGTATTATTAAGTTATTTTGGTTTGAGTTATACAAGTATTTGTGTGATTAGTCTACTCAAGTTTAATTTTGGACCAAGCCAACTCAAGCTCGGGATTAGGCCTAAACGGGCTGGGCCAAAAACTCTTGCACGTTTATCAGGCCACTTTTTGCCGTCCTAGGCCCGGTGTTATTAGACAAGTTAGTGATGTCCCGCGGGAGCGTCGTGCAGTAGGTTGCTCTTTAGTTGGAATCAGATCGCTTCATTTTCATTTCATATAGTTTGCACTTGGATTCCGGAATTTGAGTCTAGACTCGTTCATGTCATAAACCAACTTAAGTAAACTACAATTAAGGTAGCGTTTGGTTAGAGATTTTGTTCAAGAATATGAATGAGAATGAGAATCTCGTTCCAATTTTTTCAATCCAAACGCTAACTTAGTTAACCAAATGAAGAATAGGTAGATGAAGTTACCACTTGCTATTTCCTAAAATATTTCTTATCAATATTCATGCAATCAAGGTCGAAATGTGGCCCGGGTCTTTTGACATTCTTGTCGGAGCTTGTGTCACGTGCCTTTAGTACTGATATACACGCACTATATTATCTAGGAGTAGACTAAGTTTCGCTAAATCTTGACCGGTTTCACTGCTTTCAGGAGAAATGGCCGGTGAACCCGTTAATGTCAATGAGTTCCAAGAATTGGCTAAGCAAGCCATTCCGAAAATGTACTACGACTTTTATGCCGGGGGAGCTGAGGACGAATACACACTAAGAGAAAACGTAGCAGCGTTTAGTAGAATCACGTAATGTACCAAACCCAACACTACTTAGTATCACAACATAGATGTTAATTTACTTCATCAACCGGTTTCTACTAATTTCGCAGGTTCCGGCCCCGAGTTCTTGTAGATGTGAGCAAAATAAATATGTCAACGACTCTATTTGGTTACAACATGTCGTCCCCGATTATGATTGCTCCGACTGCTATGCATCAGCTCGCGCACCCCGAAGGTCTCTAACTCGGGTTGGAAACGCTTTTCTCGGAACTTCTCTCGAATTTTGATTTTACGTCTTGTTTTTTAATTTTTCCAGGAGAAGTTGCCACGGCCAGAGGAGCAGCTGCAAGCAACACTATAATGGTATAGAAATAACAAAATCGAGCTCGTATTTTCATTTTAGATGCTAAATTGCAAGTTGTTCGGTTATTGCAGATTTTATCGTTTATGTCTTCGTGCACCATCGAGGAGGTTGCTTCTAGCTGCAACGCTGTCCGGTTTTACCAATTATACGTAATCATCTCTTTCTTTGTTAGCAAAAGTTTCTTATACCACCTCCGTTTCTGAATCGGTTTCGTTTTAGACATAAAAAAAATTGTTTTAAAATAAGTGTGATTTTACAATTTCAATGTAAAAATGCACCTTACTTTCCTGTTCTACCCATTTTATCACTCCCAATTATAGGGTTAGTTAGGTCATTTCACACAATTTCTTATTTCGTGTGAATAACAACACTTGTTCAGAAACGAGGGTACACGTATATTTATTTTATGTTAAGCGATAAAAGAAGGTGAAGGTGTAATTCGGTTCAATATGTGAAATAGGTGTACAAGAAACGGGATATTACAGCTCAGCTCGTGCATAGAGCCGAAAGAAACGGATTCAAGGCTCTTTTCCTAACCGCCGATGTCCCTAGACTTGGTCGACGGGAGGCAGACATAAAGAACAAGTAAGATATTTACTTGCCTTCAAAATTGCACTGAACTTTGCACGTGTTGCACACAGTTACGTACATTGAGCTTTAAAGTGAAGCTTTCATTAAGTTGCATTGTTAATAACGTTGGTAATTTTTATTGAAAAGACAAAAATGCCCCTTGTATAATATATAGACGTGTGAGAAATACATTTTTGTCTTTTCAATAAGAAGTTCACACTTTTGTTAACGGTGCAACTTATTGAAAGCAAATGTAGATAGTTCGATGTAATTGTGCGCAGTATGTGCAAAGTTCAGTGTAGTTTTGTACAATTTATCCTCGATTTTATACGGTATTACAACATAACATCGAAAGAAACATTATTTTCGTCTGTTAGTTCCGAAATGTAATTGTTATAACTTCACCAGGATGGTTGCGCCGCAGCTAAAGAATTTTGCCGGTCTCATGCCAACCAAAATTGTCAGTGACGATGTAAGTAGAAATTTTGATCTTTGCACTGATATATTTGCCTACATTACGGGATATCAATGACATTTATATCAGTAAACTTAAAACTTTTGTAGAATGACGGTTCCCAATTGCAAGCTTATGCTAGCGAAACTTTGGACGCTTCTTTGAGTTGGAAGGTATAAACTCGTAAACTACTTAATGTCTCAAACTTCACGTGAAGGATAAAACCGAATATGCTTTGTTTTGTTCTTATCGGTTAAATTGGTGCATCACAACATTCACAGGATATTCAATGGCTAAGATCGATTACAAAGCTCCCGATTTTGATAAAGGGAGTACTCACTCGTGAAGACGGTGAGACAATTGCTTTCATATTACGATATAAGCTTTTCTTTGTTTCTTGTTCCTGAAGTTAGTATCAGAAATAGAACCTTACTTTTAAACCAAACTTCAGTTACATTACATAGCTCTTTACTTTTCTATGATATTACACGTAACCGTACCAAAAAATACCGTATAAATCCAAAATGAGCAATATATAACTCTCAACTTTTCTATGATATTATACGTAAACGTACCCAAAAAAACTCTATAAATCCAAAATGAGCACATGACGTTCTTTACTATGTTATCTTTCTCTAGGAACTAACAGTTACTCTCTGAGGGATCTGAGGAAGGTCATTTACGTACTTTTGTAGAGAGACTGTTAATACATAACTCTTGAGTTTTCTATGATATTACACGTAAACGTACCAACAAAAAAACTCGTATAAATCCAAAATGTGCACATGTTCTTTACAATATTATGTTATCTTTCTATAGGAACATAGATTTACTCTCTTACGAGGGATCTGAGGAAGGTCGTTTACGTGCTTTTGTAGAGAGATTGTTTTTCTAAATCGAGAGCATAATATCTTCTCTCCCTCGTATACATACTATTGCTATTCTGTAATGACAAAAAAAATCGATCTATGGTCCTCTCTCTCTCTCTCTCTCCATTGACTTGATATGATATCACTTGCAGCAATAAAGGCTGTAGAAGTAGGTTTTGACGGGATTGTAGTCTCCAACCACGGCGCTCGACAGCTAGATTTTACTCCTGCCACCATTTCTGTTCTGGAAGAGGTTCTTTACTTTTGCTGAATATTTATACTTATCCTTTAGCTTTGTTTCTTCGGTTTCTTGTTAAGTACTGATATATGAGATGGTAGGTTGTTCATGCTGTTGGAGGGAAAGTCCCGGTGCTCCTTGATGGTGGCGTACGTCGAGGAACAGATGTTTTCAAGGCATTGGCACTCGGAGCACAAGCTGTCCTTGTAAGTTCCTGAAACCAACCATTCAATTAGAGTAGCACATAGATTTTTAGGGTTAGAGCTGATTCGTGTTTATTTCGTGTCAAGTGTGTGCTATTTATTCTGTTACAAACACGACACGTTTAATAACCGTGTTTGGGTTGTCTTTGTCCAAAAGAAGATGAGATAAGAATGTGTATTGATCCCGAGTTTTGCGAATGCAGGTTGGAAGGCCTGTTATTTACGGGTTGGGAGCGAAAGGCGAGCATGGAGTAAGAACAATCCTTCAAATGTTGAAAGACGAACTAGAGCTCACTATGGCTCTCTCCGGCTGCCCAAATCTCAAGGATATTACCAGGAGCCATGTGAGAACACAGCACGAGAGACCCAGTTCAATGCTCTGATTTTGTATAGACATATCAGGTAGCGCTTGGATTAGAATTCTTGTTCAGGAATATGATCTTTTAGTCACAAAAATATCATATTTCTCATTCCCGTTCTAATTTTTTAAATCCAAACGCTACCCAATATCGCAAAACACAATTGCTTGTAAATTAATAAATGGAAGCAATGCCTTCCCTTTGCAACATTTGGAAATAAAGATTTCAAGTTCAGGACAGACCTGGTACTCGGTGCTGCTATCGATTCTGATTCAAAATCTGCGTTACACAAAAAGAGTAGCTTTAACTTTACGGTTTTCCAAATGAAGAAAGATAGTAATTCCTTTATAGTGTGAATGAAAATCTATATAATGTACATTGCACTCACCATGTATAACCTAACTGTCACAATCTATACTCAAAAGTCCAATTTTGAGGACAAGGGAAGCTTTATTCGCATTCTTCGAACAATCGTGTAAAAGGGTAAGTCTCGGAAGTCTCGGAACTGGAGTTTTCGGACTTTTTTTACTATGCATTACTAGCAGAGTTGCTTTTGTTCACTCCTTGCATGTCCATAGAAGAGTTTGTGATACTACCAACAGAGCCAAGGGTTTGAGAGCTTAACTGTGGGCTGGCAGGGCAGGCGTCGGGAATGTTGGCACTCGTGGTGGCGTGGACTGCACCTGAGCTCGTCTGCTGTGGACTCATGGGGGTGCGCTGGTGAGGAAGTCCCATGGTTGAAGACGAGTCCACCTGTGGAGGCGGCGACACAACAGCCTGTAAAGGCGAGGAGGTTGTTTCCGGCGGCTGCTGAGGTTGTTGTTGTTGCTGTAACTGCTGCTGCGCCGGTTGTTGCTGAAGCTGTTGTTGATACTGTTGCTGAAGCTGTTGTTGTTGTTGGTTCATGTATGGATTCACACCCGCCATCAGTTTCGGGGGGCCCATGGGCCCCGTTACTGCACGCTGCATCATCGGGTTCATGTTGGCTCGGTTCTGAGTCTGTCCCAGCGTCGACCCTGGATGCATCTGCCTGGCTCCCGACATTCCCGCCATGTTCGCCTGAGGAGGAACGGGTCCTCGGCCCATCGCCATCCTAAGCTTTGATTGCATCAGAGCTGCTTGTGATGCAGTCAATGTTCCGGACCTAAGTTGCTGAGCTATTATATTGCTGAACTGCATAGCCTGGCTCAGACTCATCTGGTTCTGGCCAGTGTTGCCGCCCGTGCCAGGTCCTCCTCCCATATTTGTAGCCTGGCTCGTATTCATCGGGTTCTGGCCAACACTACCACTCATTTGTCCCGAGATCCCAGCTCCTCCTCCCATATTTGTAGCCTGGCTCATATTCATCGGGTTCTGGCCAACACTACCACCCATGCCAGAAATAGTACCCATCTGCCCCGAGATCCCCGCTCCTCCTCCCATATTCGTGGCTTGGCTCATGTTCATCAGGTTTTGGGATCCCGACATCCCAGCTCCTCCCATATTCATAGCCTGGCTCATATACATCGGGTTCTGGCCACCACTACTACCCATTGGTGCAGAGAACCCGGCTCCTCCTCCCATGCCCATCATGTTTCCTAGGCTTCCTAGGCCAATCATGTTGTTTCCGAGTCCCGTCATCATTTTCCTATGCATCTGTTGCTGAGGCGCTTGTTGTTGATGCTGCTGTTGCTGTAACATCTGAAGTTGGAGCGGGGAAGGCTTGTTGTCGACCATGTGATTTGGGAACTGCATGCTCGAGCCCTGACCGTTAAATTGAGAAGAAAGCTGGTTCGTTGCAAACATCATAGCCGAAGATCTTTGGAACTGAGGATGTTGGTTTTGTTGCTCTAGCTGTTGTGGCCTCGCGGGCATTGAAGCTCCCGATAACAATCCTTGAGACATCTGCAAGGCCTGCGAATTTCCAGGAGAAAGCATCCTCGCATTCGCTACAAGACCCTGAGACGAGGGCTTCAGCGCTTCATTTGACTGATGACCCGAGACTGCTTCTGCGTACTGTTGCTGCATCTCTACAGCAGAATTGTTTTGGTGGATCCCAGGAACGTTTGTGGTTTGATTAATGCGAACGGGTTTTTGTTGGATGTGATCTTCCACGTGATATCCTTCACGAATCATCTGCACAACGCCACACATATCGTTACTTCTATTTAAGTGCAATAGTCGTATAAGATTTTAACATCAGTCAATGAACCGATTCACAGATACAGGAACTTACCAGATGACATAACTGTGATGCAAGTAAATCCGCCAAGTGCTGTTACAGGAGTCAATGAAATAAACGAGTTAAACGATACATATAATTGAAGAGATGAGGAGAGTCGTGTAAACGAAGGTGCATATGCCGGAAAGTGCAAGAAACTACGGGTGTTCATCGGTACAGGACCGAACTGAACTGGATAGGATAAAAATGGACCGGACACAACCAGACCAGACCAGACGCGTGTCCGACACCTTACGATTCCCCTTTTTTTTCTTCTAAAGATGAATTGGTTGGACGTGTTCAACACTCTACAACACGTTGGCGAGCATGATCTTATGTAACTTATATGCACTAATATAGTAAATATAAATTATCAAAATGTACATACGCCTAAAAGGCATAAAACAAGCCGTGCGCAGTAAATAAACTTACATTATTTGGCAAGGTAGGAAGATAATCCTCTATCCCCAGAAAATCCTGATCTTGTAAATCTCCATAGTACATAACCACAGAACCATTGAGCTTTTCTGACAAAACCATTCGAGTTCGTACCTCAGGAACGATCGAAACAACATTCCCTGTGAAGGTAAGAGTAGAGTTATAGGTACGGAAAATAATCAACTTGATGCTAACAGATCGGGTTTTTGGCTACAAAGTGTGTTACAAACCTTGAACTACACGCTCTGGCTGTTTAAAATTCAAGACTCGGCTCTTGCAGACATTCATGCTGCCACCTACAAGTGACTTAGATAGAGGTCTAGCGTCGTCTTTGACATCTTCATTGTTAGAAATATTGGACAGGCAAGTAAATAGCTCTTGAGCTGAATAGTTTTTCGGTTTCCTGACCAAGTAGTTGTCAACCGTATTCTTTTTGACGTTGAGTTGATGCCTGAAATAAGTAAAAAAAAATGTAACACGCGTAAGTGTACTATAGAGGACCAAACCACCTAAAAGCTTAAACTGACAGTTGAAAACCCAACTTCAATACTATACTCTAACACGCACTCTCACGTACAAGCCCATATTATTGCATTGCACATGGTCTAATTATTAGCGGCAGGACTCAAAATTGTGACCTCTTGGTCAATCAGTCTCCTACACCATGTAAAGGACCAGGTCACCTAAACGTTTAAACTAATAGTTGATTGACCACTTTTATGTTATACCACATGTATAATCAAACATAACGCACACACTGCTCTAATGGTATACTCCCTCCGTCCCAAAATTGTGTCCTCTTTCCTTTTAGTAAGTTAGTTATGCGTGAATTGTCAATAGCATCCTTATAACAAGTTAGTCAGTATCCCTTTGACACATAATCATGAGAATATAAGAGTAAATATATCACATTAACTAACTTCTCCTTAATTTTTCTCAAAATAGAAACAAAAGACACTCATTTTGGGATGGAGGGAGAAGTTATTTTACCTCATTGTCACCATCTCGATCTTGGAGAATTTTTCAAGCATGGTTTGATCGAGCAGAGGTGGGGTCCCGACAGATGGACTGTTAGCATTCAACGGACCACTCATGTTACTAACACTAACTGGAGAACCGACTCCACTCATTACAGAGGCCTTCGAGAGGGAATTTGATCTCCGCTTTGCTGCAGCAGCGGCTTGGACTTTGTGTTGTCGTTGCATGGAATCATTAGCACTGGAAGTCATAGATTGAGTCCCGCCAACACCAGGATGCAAGGTAACGGCTGATTTCTCCTTTTGCGATGAGCCAATTGACATATTACTTGTAACAGCTCCATAGTGAGGTGCTGCAGAGCCGCTAGAAAATTCACCGGATCTTGACGATAATGGCGATTGAGCCAAAGCCCCATTAGACATCCGAGGACTTTGTGCGGCTTTTCGTGAATCCTTCTCAACATGCTGACCAAGATTATTCCAGGCACTCTGGGAGAAACTGGACTTCATATATGCATTATTCTGCGGTAATCTTTGTTGAAGCCGTGAATGATCCAGATGGTTCATTTCCGCTTCCATCATACTGTTTTTGCTCAGATTCAGCTGAGAGGAGTCCAGTTTGTTTCCATCAAACTGCTCCTGATTCAAACCCCCCTGTAATACCTGTTGGGAATATTTCTGAATGCCCGCATTTGAAAACTGAATTCCTCTCGCCATCATTTGCTGCTGCAAAACCGTGTTCCTCCAATTTAAATCCGATCCATGGAGACCATCTATATGTGACCCTATTTGCTGCTGAGGAATACCATCGGAACCAAAAGATGCAAGCCTCGCTCTCTTATTGAAAGCAGATACCGGTGACATTGGCCCTTCCATATTATCCCTCTTTCCGTGAGCACTAGGATTCATATTGTCGGTGTATGAGATCATCGTGTCCTGACCAGTTTGTGAAGCTCCCAATACATGGTTCCCAACTCCTGTGTGATACGTCATAGGTAGTGCCGGGGAAGATGCTTCAGGGACGATGCTTCTTGGTCTTGAAGCCAACATATTGTTTGGACCGTAATTTTGAGCGGCTAGATTATCTTGGACATGCTGTGGCATTATGTTACCCGAAATGATCCCAGAATCTCCCAGCCTAGAGTTGGAGCTTTCTGGAACTCGATCAATGCAAATTTTCTTCCCATAGCTCTTATTGTTAGAAGTGACAGTAATTTCCGGCGCCTGCCTCAATCTCTTCATCCGCAGACTGTATTGATCCAAATTGAGCTGCAAATGAAGGTCAACAGAGTTACAATAAAAAGCATATTGCAAATAAATATCCTCTACTTAGCACAATCTGCAGATAGTTCACTATTGAAAAAATGTACTGGTAGCTATATGTAAATGAGGGTAAGTATCTACTATTAGATCAAGTCCTCCAGCAAAAAAAGTAATGTGATTGAAAGAAAAGCCATGCTCGTTCAGGAAAATTAGTACCTTCACAGGAACCGGTGCATTAGAAAGCCTATCCAACTTTGGCGTAGGATCCAAACAAAGCTGTGGTTGCAATGCTTTCAATATACTTGACTCTACTTCCTATAGTTAAAAGTGGACATATATATATATATATATATATATATATATAATGTCATCGTCGCATTACTAAAACAAGATATATGTATTGAGAACTGAAGAGAATCGTGATAAATAGTTACCATTAGATCACCGTAAGTCCAAGAACTATCTGAGATCAGCGGGATATCCTTGACCACATTCTCCAGTGACATCTTCAAGCTTATCTTACTAATAATAGGTGTTTCATCTCCTGATAGTGCACTAGACCCTTGTTCAGATGTATATTTCCGATAATCTTGCACCTGCAAAATCTCAGCGCAACCAATTTTACATGTCCATGTACTGAATGGTTATGATCTACAATTAGCCAACGATTTCACATGGTAGACGATAAAGCTATAAGATGTCTAGCGCCGTAAAACCAGGATTTTATTGCATAGACCATGGGCCAATCAAAATAAAAATGATAGCAACCAAATATAATAAACATTACCAAACTCCGTCTCTAATTATTTGTGTGGGCTATATGCAAGTGCAAGACTGGACACAATGTTCTAGAGTTATGTTATGTACACGTTATTTGCAAAGCAAGATTGGAACCTAAAAGGCTAAAACTCAGTGCAACCCAATCCCTTTACCTCGAAAGGGAATGCAATAGAGCAAGTTTCTTGCCGAAACATGCATGCAGAGATGAATATAGGCAAACGTATATGATTATTCCATTCTTATAATACATAATAAGTATCTATGCAGTTTCTACGTTACATCATTTATATAGTATTTGCCGCTTGAAATTGTGAAGTTTGATAGCTCACCTCACACACGACTGTCCCATCAACATACTTGCAAGGTATATCCTCCAGAATATCTCCAGGCAATCTGCCTGACTCAATTGCCTTTAAGTGCATACAAGGTGGAAAAGAAAACAAAATTAGGAGAAAATCACGTAGCAAACCCAAACAGTGACGAAACAATAATGAAATCTTGACAGAATTAAAAATGCAGACTTTTTTGGGTCTACATACATACGGATCAAATCAGAAGTAAGTGAATCTAAATCATAAAGTTCATTAAAAATGCAAAAAACATGCACGCACACACTATTATATTTAACAATATAAATACAATGTGGTCTTTACGTATAGAGATAATTGAGATAAACCACTTCAGAAGAGAAACAGAAGAAAATGAAATAATTAAATCATTACCGAGAAAAGAGTTTCAGATCTTCTATCATAAGGATGTAAATCTTTAGGAGTCTCTTGGAGTGTAGCCGAATTTGCAGGGCCATTCTGAACATGTAATACATTTTACTTAGAAGAAACAAATAACATAATAAGGTACAGGAAGTCCCCTTTTCTTTCCAAATAATTTATTATGCTGAGGCACGTAGATTCTTTGCAACATACCTCCGAGGGTTTCCCGATTGAATATCCATCAGCAAAGAGTTTTAATGTGAAAGAGACTTCATTTTCTGTATTAAAAAAAAAACAACGGTCTCAGGATTCAGACAAAACAAGAGCACAAACACAAAGAAACTAAAGAAGACTTGGACGAACCAGAAGCTCGAGCAACATCCTCTATCACCTCAGAGAGGCCACCCTATATCAAATCATAATAAAACTTATCAGCCAGACATACATAAATAAGAAATCTTGCATCAAACACAAACCGAACACAAAATAAAATTTTACGGATGAATTGAAAAGGCATAGCAGCAACATGAACACTCACTCCCTACATAACAACAGAAACCCAATTGATCTTTGGTTGAGTTCCAAAAAAAAAAAAAAAAACATTTTTCAACATTACCATACTTTAATGAATGAGTACCAAACTTCTAAATTTAGAAACTGAAAGTAGAGTCGTATAAATAAAAACAACAAGATGTGCCTCAGTTGCTGAAAAATCCCAGAAAACTATACAAAAAAAGTTCCATCAACATCAAAATGAAAATAATATAACAGTGAATCTTGTGTATTTATTACCCACACAAAAACTAAATAAACAAATCAGATCAACTATAAGCAATCTCATTTATCTGAATAGCATGTCAATACTTAATCTCCTATAAAACCTAATCTAATATAGGATTAAAATGATCTCTCAACCATACACTGAAACAAAATTTGATCCCTAATTTATTTATTTTTCAAATCAATATATCAAAACTAATCAATTTCATATAGTAAACAAATCCTCAGGTCCCAAATATTGATTTTTTCACATCATTTGTAGTTCAAAATATCAATTTTTAGGGCATAAAACAGACAAAAACTGAGGTTCTGCTTCATCGATTAGGTGAGAAATCACAAGTTTCATGAGCTCCAACAGACAAAACAACCTCTAGTTTTCGAGTCGAAAGCTCATCTCTGGGCACAATCCGCGAGCTCTCCTTCGAATTCCCCAAAACCTCATCATCGTCAACGGAGGTCTCGGGCAGAGGAGGAGGCTTGGGACGAAACCTCCGGCCATTCTTCGAGACCTTAAACGAAACACCCATCGATTCCGATCAATTCTGAGGTTCACGTCAAAAAATCGGATCTTTAGCATCAGAAGCTATCGATCATACGAGCACTTTGAAGAGGGTCCTGGAGAATTCGAGGCGTTTTGGTGGGAATGGGGGTGTCGGATGAGATACTCGATAGGTTATATGGGGTCTCCTTGAGAAATTGAGGCTTAGAGGGGGTGTTTGGATGGTGAGAAAGTGAGGGAAAATTGGGTGTGAAAGAGAAAAGAAAAACCCTAGAGTCAGTTAGTAGTTTTATTGGGAAAAGTGAAGAATTAACAGAAAACTGAGTTCTGAAAAGCTATTTATAGAGAGAATTTGGAGATTCTGTTTGGTGGAACAAAAGTGTGTTGCTATTTATAGATAAAATAATTTTAAAAAGTTGTTTGTCCAAAGAAAATTATCAAAATAGCTCTCGAATAATTTAATTTTACGTCGTATTGATCTCTCGATTATTAAAAAATCGATCGAAACGGTGTCTAACATTAATATTTGGTAGTTTCGTTAACGTGGTATTAAAGATAAATTAATTATACAATCAATACTGACTTGACATCTAATAGCGAAATGTCGTGTTAATGAAACTAACATAAGTTAGCGCCGAAGAAAATTTTGATTGATTTATCGGTGGTTGAGGAACAAAATTGGTTGGATTCTGATTAGTTCGTGAACTATTTTGATCGATCATATTTTTCTTGAAATTCAATCTTTAGTTCTTTATCTTAGCTTTTATTTTGGATTCTTTTTTTATGTGCTTAAAATTGAATATATGAGATAATGAGAGTATATATTTTACAAACTGTGATTTGAATCAAAATATATCCCCGAAAATATATGACGTAACTTAACGTATAACATTTAAAACAAATATATTATTCTAGTAATATGCTAAATAAATAAAAATGAGTAAAATGAGCATCAATTGACTAATGTATAATTTTATATCAGTTGTAATATAAATCAAGCCAATGACGTGATAACACCTCATTAAATTTCACTTATACCCACCCAAGTGAATTTGTGGGAGCGAAGCGACCCGTCCGAATCCATTATTTTAAATGAGGTGTCATAACTTTATTAGTTTTTAAAAATGAAAACTACGTAGTTTAGGTTGAAACTGATATAAAGTCATATCAGTCAACTGATGCCCTTTTTTTTTGACACAGATAGATGACGAAATCCCATCTTGCAACAGCCTAGTACCTACAAGTCAAATAGTTTATTTACATACCTATACATTAAGGGCTAGTGTTCAAGAAAAAGACTCCGTCTCTAGTCCCGGCTTTTGGCACCTGACCGCACCAAACTGATACTCATATTACTCAATAAAAATCGGTTGATTTTGTTCATATTTAACTATAATACAAATTTGAAATAAAGGGCTTCAATTATGTGTCAATAGTGAGCGTCCACAGCAAAATTATTGATTTGTGAACACATCAACCGAGTCGTGTGTCATCCGTTTCAAAATCATGTATTTAATCATTGTCACGAAAAGAAGAAACACTACGTCAACTTAATTTAACAGCGCAATTACGAATTGAACTAATTTGAAACAAATTTACATAGTTGAGGGACCGAATTGGATCAAAAATGAAGCATTTTCCTTGTATTTGCATAAGCTAGTTGCCTTGAGACACAAGAAAACAATAAACCACACACAAAAACTATAAATAAATAAATAAAACTAAAAAGGAACATATTTTGATAGATAATAAAAATAAAACCACTTGGTACAAACTTATACATGTATTTCAAATAAACTATAATCAACAAGAAAGTTCCTCTTGGAGCTCCATTTTGTATATTGAGTATTCCCTCTCGAATAACAAAAATTCCTGAACACGAAAAAGGGTCCCGACGTAAGCAAGAATCTATAAATATTCCGTACAACTTAGAGCTGACAATTTGGATCCAAACACGCGTATGTCCCTATGTTTGTGGGTTCAGGTCGCATAAAATAGACTTGGTTGATTTTTGGATCGAGCCAGAGTTTATTTCGTAAAAGAACAAGTTGGGTTTGGGTCGAGTTAGATCTCTTCAACCCGAACCCTAAAAGTCTCGTTCCGAAGGTAGAGCTAACGAATAGGCCAACGGACCCCGGACCAACAAAAAGTGACCCAATAAACATGTTTTACCCGACCCATTTAGACCAAAGCCCGACCAGACTTGGCCCAAGCTACGGCCCGTTGGCCCATTTGCCCGCTATGCCCGAAACCCGAATTGTCAGCTCTAATTTGGCTACAGGTTTTGCCTTTCAGTGTGTAAAAGAGAGTCGGGACAAGTGCAAAGAACGCTAAAACCTAATTCTTAGCTTACCTGCAGTTGGTGCTGACTGAACAAGTGGAGAAACCCAGTTTCCGAGCAAGCAACTAATTCGATCAACTCATCGTGCCTTTCTGGAGGTTGGCCCGCTGCCGCGAGTGATACCGAGACCTATAGATTTGAACAGAAAATATATAACGCTTGAAACTGAAAGAACCCGCAGACAAAAACGTTACATGAGTGAACGTTTTACACTTACCTGCATGCAACGAAGAATGATTTCTGGCAGACAGCACCTACGGCAAAGACCCCTCACGATGTACACAGCGGGGTCTTCCAAAGAGCCGTCTTTGGTTGAGTACCAAGCATCTAACCGGGAGATCTCCATTGTAACTCCGGCTTGAAATCGAGCAAGCTCGCCTGCATTGATGTTGATGACAAGAAAAAAGATCAGTGCAGATTAATCGAGTTTTTTTTTTTTTTTTCTTTTTTTGCATAAATGTTGCTTTCAAACTCTCCACAACCTATTGTTTTTGCTCAAAGTTTGTACAGTATAAACAAAAGACCCAATTTGGTCCATGAACTTTTTTTAACCCAAACTCGGTTGTTGTATCCACAAAATATCTTGACTGACTTGTCCTAATGTTTACTGTTAGGTCTATTTATAATCAAACACAAAAGAAACCCGACACTAAATTATCAATGTCACGTCGTGATTCTGTTCATTTTTAGCACTACAGCAATCCACGTGTATTATAAGAAAACCAAAATAGAGAAAGGCAGCTCCGAGACTTCTCATTACCTTTGAAGCCAGCAGCCATCACAGTAGCAAGAACTCCGCCGTCGTTGAGTTCATGTGACCCGAGTCCATCACCCTCCACTGCCAAGCAGCGCAGCACAACCTCAATGCAGTAATTGTCTTTTGAAGATATAGAAACATTTACCTGCCCATACAATTGAAATATTTGCATTACATACGGTGTTTAAATATATACGAAATTGTCCCCGACACCAAGGAAACACAGAGGCGAAGATCATCACGCGAATTGAAAAGAGATCCCTAGATCATGCTTTCTGTTTGTTAATTATTTAAAAAGAATAAAAATGTTCCATTTCATGGATCTTTTGAAATACTTGCGTGCAAGTGACTCGACCCTTTGAAATAAGTTATAGAAGCATACCATTAATTGGCGATTTAGCACAATTTCCTCGGTCGCTGAAGAGTAAAGGGCACTCATTAGTGCAGCACACATGGAGGCATCTGGACAAATACATTCACCAGAAGGCAGGCAAATCACAGCAGTGGCATGCAATTCAAGAAATACAGGTTCCTCTGATTCGTATACTCGATCTTCACCAGAAGCTAACCAAGGATTTTCTTTTCCTGTGGAGAGAAATAAGTTCAATCGTATTTTCAAGCCATGACTCCATTGGGAAACAAACCAAGATATAGCATATGAGAAACCATGAAGTAGTTTGGACTTTCGAGAAACTCTTTTTAACATTGTAAGAGCTGAAGCATATGAGATTCTAGACCCAAAGCACTGAATCTACAAATCGAAGCAATTCCTTTAGGCTACAGCGGGAATGTTTTATGAAACGGTATACTCAAACAACACTTACGCAGTAGAGCCAGGAAAAAAAGGCACTAAATGATCAAAGTTTAGAAAATGAAGTTCTAATAATCAAAATTGACAACAAGAAGAAGACGATAGTAGGTTTTTAGTAGGAAAAAGAGAAAGATAATCAATAACTTACTCAGTAACAACGACATAGATAAACTCAGTGTTTCATTGGCTGCTGCAATGGCTTTCTCTTTCTCCTCCGGAGAGAGTTCAAGGGGAGAAACCTCAGCATTCTCTAGTTCAACTTTGAGCCATTTGCGGTATGTTGCATCACAGGAATAATATTCTCTCTATTTAATTCAAAAATGTGTTAGAATATAAAAGTTGTGGCCAGGGATGGTAACAAAGTTAGTAACAAATACAGAGATATTAAAATTGAGTATACCCAATCTTCGAATTCTTTTAGATTCTCAGAGACGTAATCCTCTGAATTTGGCAATTCTGAGAGACGCTTCAAAGGCTCAGCTAAAAAACTTAGCAATTTGTGTGCACCGATGGGCATTGCCGGCACTCTCCACATGGCAATCAGAGCAAATTCCCTGAACAATATATTGCTACGGAAAAAAAAATAAAGGTTAGTTTTGGGAAGTCAACAAGTGAAAACAAAAAAAGTTAAAAATTATAGTTGCATAAATTTTTTTTTTTTTTTTTTAATGACTGCAGATCATATATAAACAGATTTCAGGTTTAAAATAATTTGTGAAATCAGAAAAACCCCCAAAAGAGTAGTGGAAAACCTGTTTATTCACGATTAAATGAGTTCAAATGTGGCAATAAAAACTTTCAGAAACTCTCAATGATTCGCCAAAAAACCATAAGATAAATACACTAATTACCAATGACATTATTAGAATAAATTATACAGCCAAAAATAAAGGACAAAGCTACCTATGTAACAATGCTTGCAGAAGAAGTTTACAGCTAACAGCTTCAGCATCGGTAATTGTGGAAGGCGGAGTAAAGCAGAGCCATTGAATAACCATAGCTTTTTGCAGACTCTGCAGCCGATGCTGCTCTGTAACATCTGATGACATGTCATATTTACATGGTTTGATTTCACGAGATCTTGCCAGAACCCTGCTCAAGTAGATGATAAATTAATTATTTGAGCTCAAATAATTCTGCATCATTTCTTCAGCAGAACTACAAAACCACGCTTCAGAAATTAGGTAACTACCTCTCAATAATTTCTTCAAAACTGCCTTTTGAATCATCCACCGGAGAAAATGGCAAATACTCAATAGCAGAAAGGAAAATCTTATATTTGACGTGCACACTGTTGTCAGGGAAAAGGTACAAAATAGGCATGTCATTGATTAAAAATAACATACGAGTACAAATGAAGATATATGATACTGCAAAGATAATGGACTTTCAAAACCTCAAAAAATTATAGGTGTAATACAAATATGTCGATGAGCAAGTAGAGAGGAACTACACTAAGGATTCACTTACCTGCTATTTAGCCTTAGCTCCATCATGTGCACAAAAAGATCAATGCAACGGTGACCAGCAAGTTGAGAAGCATAAACCCCAACCAGTTCCTCATGTTGCTTTGAAAACAAAAACATTGCATACCTGAAACCAGTTTCCCAATTAGATAAAGTAGCAACGAAACAAATTGTGCACATGAATATATTCACCTTGTTTATTCACAAACAAAGCAGCAGAAATATAAAAAATCGACACATGTTGCATCAAGTAAATGTAAAAGATCAAGGATCAGAACTAGGGATTACATACATATGTAGAATAAGATCGCCAACAGTCATTAGTTTCTCCCTGAAAATGTCTTTCATTTCATCAGCAAGTAAAGATCTGAGCACAAGCACTAGATGTGCACCAAATCGTATCATTTGAGGATCACCATGAGGCCTGGCATGAAGCAAAACCCAGTGTTTAAAAGATATTCAAAATGACCATATATCAAAATAAAATCTCAATAAATATGTTCAATATTTTAAGGATAAAACTTTTAATCTGATGTAATTGGTGAACCACACTACATAAATGGAAATCGTGTCAAGCAAAACAATCTTAAATGTGTTCCAAAGGTTTTGAGCTTTGACACTTTTGATTTCAAACAATTCTACAACGTTTTACATCATCATTTCTAAATCTGTGGATGGCCTTTGGGCTTTGCTGTAGTGAGTGAAGGAAATTTAGGATGGGAGGTTCGTATCAATGAATAGAGATGTGAACTAGAATGACACTATGGTTTGTCTCTGGATGTAAATATCTAGCCATCACTACTAAAATTACCTGAAGACATTTTGATCATCTTCTGAAGGAGCTATCCATGACCATATAATGTCCAGCACATATGGTATATCTCCTAACATCAGATGAATCTGTCAAGAAATGTGTGGTAAGAAAGGAGTAAAAAAAATACAAGAACAGGACTACAATACGACCAAAATGGAAGATAAGAAATTCATGGTCGAATAAAAGTAATTTTTCTCAAAATAGAACCTCAATTTGCCGTTGCTGCTCCTTGCAACCTCGAGTAACAGCTTCATGTACCATTTCACTAAATCATCACACAAGTAAAGATGTCATACATAAAACCACTAAAGAAAGAACAAAAGAAGACATGACATTACCACACAACACCATAGAGGAAAATATTTTAAAATCTAACATGAACTAGTACCTTGAATGGAGCTTCTGAAGAAGAGCAGACAGTTGTCGTGGTTGCTGATTCAAAACTTGTAGTGGCCAATTTTCTGATCCACTTGAAGGATTAGCAGAACTGTCACTTTGTCCAGGACTTCTGTCCATAAAATCTTTAATTTTATCCATTTTGTCTGGCTGCAAGCTGGCTAATTCTATATCCACCTGAGTATCAAGCCACGACTTGGCCATTGCCCAGCATGCTGACTGCAACAATTTACGTGCCGGGTATCAAGGTAACAAACTCCCATTGGTGACAATATCATTATGAAGAAAATGAAACTGAGCAAATGCCAGAATGTGTAACTATTCAATCAAAGGATAAAAGAAACTCAAACACTCAGATCCAATAACTCTGCTTTTTTTTTCTCGAGCGGCCAAAAGATATTGACACGTCAAAGGTGAGTGTTTCAACTGGAAAGTAGTTTACAACAATCGGCAAATGAATGTTGTGTAGATGAGCAAATCATTTTAAATGAAAACGAGAAAACCATCAGCAGAAGTGCTAAAAAGGTACTCTCTTTATGGGGAAAATAGTTCTTAATTATGCACCTAGATGTGAATCATAATACATCTATGTGCTATATCGTCATCATATGCATTTGGCGTCCATAAAGGAACATACCTCCCAGTCTGTACAGACTGATAGCATGCGCTTTAAGTTGCTACATTGGGCTGCATATACAGCTGCTTCATATTTCCCACCATCTTGCTCTGCAATTTTCTTCAAAATATAGACAGGAAGAAGTTTGTAGTTCTTAGAAACTATTGGCAAAGTGCACTCATATTGAGTATAAATACTTATAAAAAGAATATGCAGAAATGTTGGTCATGAATAGCGGTAGAGATGAAACAAAATGACAAATAGAGAATGCAAAACAGAAATAGATATTAAAGCTGCACATGACCTGAATTTAAAATTTTGAAAGAAAAAAAAATTATGAATGAGATGGATGAGAAAGATCCTTTGATTTGATCGTTTCAACCCTACCTCTGATGCACAAAAGGAGGCCCATTTCCAAAGACGCCATTGGTGACCAATGCCACTTTCCAATTCAATGGCTTGCAAAGTTCTATTCTTTCCATTCTTCATCAGGGCTTCAACAGATGGAAACATGGCCATCCCTCCAAAAGGGCATAAAGTCGCAGCTCTCCATGGCTGCAAAAACAGATAATGTGCAAGGGCATAAACAATAGAACGTGCATTTTAACCACTTATAACCTCAAACCAAAAAACTTTTTTCACACCTGTCCGGCAGATCGACAAAGGTCACATGCCTCTTCCAACCTTCCAGCCCTTAATAGAGTCCACACATCCTCTAGAAGAGATTCATCTTGTTTCTGTTAAGATAAAAAAAATTTGTTACCACCACTTAACAGTGAGTTTCCAGGAAGACCACATCAAAAAAATAATAATATGCATATTAACATAGAGAAGCAGGAAATTTTAATAAATGCTAGTGGATAAAATACAACCAATTTAATTGGATGTGAGTATATTTGAGAAATAGGAACTTGTACAAATTTGAAAAATGTGCTAACTGCAGAGACTGAGAATTTAGGTAGTTTGTGTAGTAGGGAACTTGTGTGCAATGCCAGATAGGGTAAAGGGGTGAAGTGGGTGACAAGAGGAAACTAGGAAAAGAGAAGCACCTCATTATCTTTTCACCCACAATGAAAATACAAATTAGATTTCTAAAATATATACACCTTTTTCACATTCAATCATAATCTTACATATCAAGATGTGAATCAGAGTATAACCACGACTGCATTTCACGCATATATTTAAATTGCTTAACAAATGCTTGATACTTATGTAAGAGTTACTTTGTCATCGGGTAGCTGATGAGCATGTTCACGTGTTGGAGCATCAAAATCCAAGTGATGAACTGTATTTCTATCTGAGGCACCCTTCTGCAAAAAACGCTGAGTATGATGCCAAACTCCAGATTTGGGAAGATAAGTACCAACATGCGTTCCCCGCACCTGCAAACATAAAACTCAATTGCATTTTAAAAGGAAAAATATAAACTCTTTAAACTTATTCAACGCCAATATCCAGAAAAGCTTCAACAGCAAATTCTATTTGCCAAAGATATAAACACTGTAACAAAATATATTGACAAAAACATATATTCAGATGAAGAGCAATACAAAATTTTGCCTCGTTATGTACATATATTCTAACAAAATATTTCCCAGGTTAAATGACCAAGTTAAATGTTGATACATTAACCATAAGATGAATGCTCCAACCCAAGATATCCTCAAAATAGATAAAACCGAAATATGCAGTCTACCTATTATTACAATCCACAAGAAAGAGAGAGCAGAAAAGACAATAACTCCAGGTAACAAGATAACATTTGCAGAAAAAGGTGATGAAATAGGACAAATCACCTTGCTCTCCAAATCAAGAGCTTTGGAAGCTAGCCCTTCAAGCCATTGAACAATACGAAGGCACAACTGCCCTGTATGGTCGGTTGCAACAAATTGGCAAGCATCCAAATGTGATGTTGACGGACACTGCAAACACTCAATATAATTATATGGAGATAAACTGTATGGAAGTAGTGAAAATGAGCAATAGTCTAAAATAAAGCTTCTTCTTTTTAGCTATAAACAAACAGGGCAAGAAAAGGTAGGTACCATAATTAGCTCTTCGGGAAGTTCTTCATTCCCTGCAATGAGATTTCAAAAAAAAAAAAAATTGTTAAATGTAAAGCCCAAAGTTCATTAGGGTAAGAATTTGAAACCAAAATCAACAAAATGAGATCCAACTATATCATACATAACCTTACACCTCTAGCCTCTAGCCTATCTAGAAGTAGTAAAAAAGAGATTGCATGCGTCTAACATAAGGACTAAAATCAAATCAATCTAATCTAGCAATATAAGGTGAGAGTAGCATAACTAGAGAGAAGAAAGCAGCATAGATGGATCAGCATGTACAAGCATCTAGCGTAATTTAGATGGGATAGGAACCATAAAGATTATTAATTAGAGTATATGCCCACATGAGAAGAAAAAAATTAAGAAACATCAATTATAATATTAAAGGTTTGAGAAAAGAGGAATTAAATTTAAGAATGCAGCTAATAATCAGGCTTCTGTTCTAGGTAATTCTGGTAAAAGATAGGAACACAAATATAACCATGCTTCACATAATTTCAAACAGAACACTTTTAGAGGTTTGAGATTTATTTCCTTTCCCATAAAGAAACCACAGAAGAGACCAGGACGCAGCCTCGTCTAGCAGGAATTGAGCCTTCTGCCTCATCAATTTGTCCTCTACAACTCGATGCTGTAAATGGGACCCATACCTGAATAGGCAATTTAGGAAAAGTAGTCAAATGGTGTCCCAACATAATGATATCAACTAATATATAGAAAGGAACAACTGAACAACTGGATGAGGGATATGCGCGAGCAGTTCCACTCTAATCATAAGCATTCCGAAAAATCAGGTGCAATACATACTAGAATTTCAGCTTCACTAAAAAACAGTATAATTGACATGAAAGGATCGAGAAAACCCCACACAGCAACAGTGTCGGGGTAACTGTCATTTCAACAATCTTATATGCAGTTTAGGACACACCTAATGGACTCTGAAACACGTCTGCAAGATCTCTCAAATTCTAATATCAGATCAGGAATAGGCATCAACCCTGCAAAACACAATCAATCATAAATATCATAAATTTGGGTGGTAAAATGCTACATCAAGCTGTTTGAAGGATTAGACTTCAATTATAAGTTTATGAAAACCAGGACTATATCTATTAAATCTAGAACTTTGAATCTAACAAAAAAACTCAACTTTATACATCTCAATGCTATCTGACCACTTACCAAAAGGGGAAATTAGGTCTTATAATTGGTTTCCTCAAGAAACATAACATAATAGGTAAACTGAACATTTATCATCATAGCCATAGGCATATAATTTTCTTCCTACAATAGAATTAGTATTTGCTGATAACATGCACAACGGAAAGTCGGAAACACTTATCCATAGGCAACAATTGTGTACTTTCAATCATCTCCCACCTTCAACATGTACTATTCCCGAGATTCTACCTTCCAACATATAATTCCATAGACACTCTTCTGGCCAGAACTTACCCCCATAATGTTTAAGGTAATAAAGAATCTTATTAATAAAATGATCCCATCTACTCCCAAACTACCAGTTACTAACATGGCTCAAATTTAAAATACAAAAGCTAAGGAAGCAAAACAAGTACTTTGAGATTATATTAGCAATTGAACCTTAAAGTACCTTGAAGAGCAGAATCAAGTAGAGAAGCAAAGTCTGCAAAAAATGCAAATGGTGTCTCTCCAGCATCTGTCATCGAGTCATCTTCATGCTTCAAAGATTTAAGTGAATAACTTCCATGTTGGCGGACTGAATCGAAGCCACCATCAGCCTCAGAGGTTCCATGACTATCAATGGAAGATCTCCATTTGGAAGAATATGGGGTCCTTGCAGGTGTACCAGCAAAGTGATCAGAATCTAAGCTGTCAACCTCTTGTTTGATGTTTTCAAGTAGTAGGGCAGCATTAGTTGGGCTGTGAATATTTGGTCCATCGTACAAAAGCCTAGCTTTACTAAACTTTGAAACTGAACTTTCTTGGTGAGGCGATATGCTTGAAGTTGAGTACCTCTTCCTGCAAAACAATAAAATTCATGCAAAACTGAGTGACTCGTATTATAAGTTACAACAACGGCCAAATCCCTATCAATGTTGGGGTCAATTACATGATCTCTTTTTCGCAAAAACCATTTGCAAATTGCTATCCTCCACCTATTTCAACCAAATATGAAAACTAATTTTCATCTTTCCCTTGTCTTTTATGTTTCACCATATAGAATTCTCCCTCACGCACCGGGGCACGAGCATCCCTACAGTTTTCTCTCATTTGATCTTCAACTGGGGCAATCCATCCTTATCCTATCCTACCATGTGTTACAACAAATTTGTCCAAGCATCCGTGTCTCCCTGTCTATCACGCCTATTTATTGACTTCAGTCGCCCAAATTGAATCATAAAAAATTTCAAGTTTTGGTCCCAAAATTGGCTCCTTTACTTCACATCACACTTCAATGAAAATCTACATAGTGACTACTACATCGAGCAATACTCACATAAACCATTGGCCATCAATCATAAAAACCCAATATTTGTTGCAAAGTTATACTGTACCATTCTAAGAGAAAGCACCATCTACAATCTCAATTTTCATACAATTACATCGCAACCATATCTGCAAAACATTACTGACAATATAAAATTGAACAAAACACACTCAGACCCACAAATTAAAACGTATCAACCATCTCAATCTTCTCACATTTTATCCTAATTGATGAAGTTTGTTTCACATACTTCACACTGATTTAATGTCTCATGTTTCTATGATTCAAATGAAGCAATCTCAACTTTTGCTCAAAAACTTCGTCCTTGTATTATCCTAACATGTATTACCATTCACTTGTCTAAGCATCTTCATCTCTCTCTAACACGACCATCCAATGACTTTGGATTCACCCAAATTAAATAATAGAAACTTAACAAGTTTTGGTCCCAAAAATGGCTCCTTTACTTCACATTACACAGAAATTGAAATCTTCAGAATGACTTCTACAAGGAGCAATATCCAGATAGCCATCCATTATGAATAAGTATAACCCATATTTGTGACAGTTAAACTGTACCCTTGTAACTTAAGCTATCAATTTACATACAATCACAGCACAAACATAGCTGCAAAACAGTACTAACAGTATAAAATTTTAACAAAACACACACAGACCCACAAACTAAAACGTTTCAACTATCTCTACCTTAGCACATTTTATCCCAATTCGTGAAATTCCATACAAACACTTCACATTGATTTAGTAAATTAACCATGGAATTGCAAGTAGCTTGAACATTTCAAAACCCAATAAACAAAACGTTTCATCTATCTCTACCTTCCCGCATTTTGTCCTAATTCGTGAACTTCCATCCACACACTTCACATTGATTTAATGAATTAAACATGGAATTGCAAGTAGCTTGAGGATTCCAATATCCGAAAGAAAAAAACAGTACCAAAAAAAGGAGTAGAAAAATGGGAAAAATCGAAGAACCGATTCGTACCCGTATCGGCGAAATTGCTCTCTGCTGGTGAGGTCTTTGGGGTCGAAGTAGCTCGGAGAAGTCTCCATTTCGACGTCCATGTCCGAAGAAAACAATTTCGTTGAGGTAAATCGAGTCACAGCCACACAAAACCCTAGAAATTCCGGTGATTTCGAGGTCTCCGAAGCTTAAACCCTAGAAATCTAGGGAGGTTTAGCGCGGGAAGTTCCTGACTCGGTGACTCAGTGATGTTGCTATTGTAAATCACAAGCCGTCGCTTCATCGTCGTCTCTCGAGGAAGACGACGTCGTTTTAAGTCTAACGGGTAAATTTGTTGCAATGGTGAAAGTGTGATAAAGGCCCATAACAAGGCCCAAATTTTCATTTTCATCCCAAATTAGTATATTTTTGTTGGAAATTGATATATGTATTTTTTTTTTTTTTGTCCAAACCATGGGTTACAAAGCGGATCCACACTTTGGCGGTTAGCACGTAAAACCGTTTGACCACACTCAGACTAATTTCCATTCGAGATTTATGCACAGGTTAAGAATTTCACCTCTCCCCATGGGTAGAGCCGGCAAAATGTACCCGTACCTGCTGGTACCCGCCACCTGACCCTACAAATGTCGGGTTCGGGTTTGATTTTTTCAACCCTTAAAAAAAGGAACGGGTCGGGTATTCCCCGCTATTTTAGGCCTAAACCCGTTGTTTCGACCCTAACTTGATCCGATCCGACCCTACTTATTGTCATCTCTACACATGGGTGTGTTGAGTGGGGATCGAAGCCGAGACCTCTTTCGACTCACGCAACATGTTAACCAACTGCACCACCCCATGAGTTGTAACTTTAATTAACTTAAGCGTCATGTGGTTGTCGTGCCAACAAAATGTTGCTATAAAAATTGTCATGTCAATTTGATTTGACATAAATGTTATGAGTCGAATCAGTTCAAAACAAAAATATTAACATAATTTAGGGATAAAAATGAAACAAAAAATCAAATTGATGTCAATTGAAAACAAAATTGGTAGTTGGGGATTAAAATAGAACATTTTCAATATACTACTAATATTTCAAAGGAAAAACACCTCGAGTTTGAGTGTCATGGAATGCAGTTACGATAAAATTTGGTAGGCAGAGTTTTGTTGCTCTTTGCTCCTACTCGGCTCGAATGAGGATTAGTTTGAGTATGATTTGACTTAAAGTGTTGATCATGCGTTGGTCGCGAGCCCACTTCGTAAACTTAAAAATAAAATAAAAGGAGTCACAAGGTGTGACGCAGTTGGTAAATTCAAATGCGTAAGTGGGGTCCTAAGATCGATCTTCATTACACGCACTCTTTGTGGTGGTGTGTAAGAGACCACTTTTGGTGCTGTCAGGTGCCTAAAGCTCTAGGCTGAACAATGGTTCCTCCCTATAAATATAAAAGTATTTTTCTGTTACAAGACCAGATTTCAACACCTTTGTATAAAATAAAATAAAGGAGAAAGATCCATTTTAGTCCCTAAACTATCCATTTTGTTCCATTTTAGTCCTTGAACT
>JAYMTK010000210.1:0-27038 GCA_036897405.1 Pelargonium myrrhifolium | reverse complement strand
GACCACCCCACCTCCGATCCCAAATCACATACTCCACCAATAATCGAAATCCAAACACCCAAGTTTCAATCACAAATCTCACCTCAATTCAACGATCTGGTCACATCTCTGGTCGCCGGCGACAACTCCGACCCCGACCTGGCTCTCAATCTCCTCTCCTCCATTTCAGACCAGGGATGGTCTCCGGATTCTCGAACCTTCACCACCATTTTATGGTGTTTCTTGAAGAAAAACGAGCTGGGTCAAGCGAAGGTGATTCTAGACCACATGGTGGAGAATGGGTTGGAGCTCAATGTCGCAGCCACGACCGATTTGATCCACAGGCTCTGCAAGAAAGGGAAGTTGCAGAAAGCAATGGAGGTTTACAACTCCATGGGAAGAGCGAAATGCGAGCCCACCATAACGACCATAAACTGTTTGATGAAATGCCTCTGTTACATTGGTAAAGTCGAGGAAGCGAGTGAAATGCTGGGCGATCTTAGGAGGAAGTCGAGGTTGAAGCCGGATATGTATACTTACACGGTGGTGATGGACGGGTTGTGCAAGGTGGGTAGGTCCGACGAGGCCATGGAGCTTCTCGGGGAAGCTATGGAGATGGAGCTGAGGCCCAATGTGGTCACTTTCAATACTCTCTTCACGGGTTATTGCAAGGAGGGGAGGCCGTTGGAGGGTTTGGGAGTGTTGAGGATGATGAAGGAGAGGGAGTGCTTGCCTGATCGGATCAGCTACAGCACGTTGTTGCACGGGTTGGTGAAGTGGAGGAAGTGGCGGGCAGCGGGGAGGGTTTACGGGGAGATGGTGGAGGCGGGTTTTGAGGCGGATGGGAAGATGATGAACAAGCTCTTGAAGGGTTTGTGTCGGAGATCGGAGAGGCAAAAGGGGCTTTTAGAGGTTACGCGTGGAGTGTTTGAGAAAATGATGAACGGGGGTTCGGCTTCTTCAATTAAAGACGAGACTTGTTGTTTGGTGATCCAGACGCTTTGTGTTGGAAATGAGATCGACAGAACTTTTGATCAGCTGAAGGAGATGGTGGAGAGAGGGTGTGGTCCAAGGATGGTTACGTTTAAGGCTGTGATCGATGCGTTTTGTGCTGTGGGGAAGGTTGAGGGGGCGATGCGAGTTTTGGTTCTGATGAGAGAATGTGGAAAAGGCTTTTGTGGGGATAGTTATGATCTTTTGATCGATGAGTTCAATCGACAGGGACTCGTGTTGGGTGCTTGTAACGTGTATGGTGCAGCATTGAAGCAAGGTTTGGTTCCACACCAGAAGCCGCAGTTTTGATGCAAGAGTTTGTGCTTTCTTCGGGTTTCAACGGGACTAATCTATCGAGATACTGTTTTTTGCATCTGCAATGGCTCAAACTCAAAGATGTGATTGAGCGAGGCACAATGTCGATGCAAGAGGTGTTTTCAGTGTCTATACTTACTAGATTACTTTCTTTTCCTTTGTCGATAGCGAATATACATGTCTTGGAAATGGAACTGTTATATTTTTAGTCGCTCCCTTGGACCGGACAAAATTTTAGTTTTACACCTAAGCTTCTTATGCCGAAAATCTCAAACTTGTAAGGATTGTGATGCCAAAATCTAAAAATGACTAGTTTTCTTAACTTTCTTCCTTTTCTAATTTGGATAGCTCTAACTCTAATTTCTATTGCTCTAATATGAGCAACTTGCCTCGGACGTAGCATACACATTCAAATTTTGGCATCAAAATTTGAATTTTATGAACTATTCGACGCCTCAATCTCCATAGGGGCGTAAAACTAGATGATTTGTAAACTCTACTACCACAGCTTTTCTATGCAACGAATGTAAGACTAATTCTCAAATGGACATATATGTTTAAGTCAACTCTAAAGGGTTAAGGTTCAAGATTCCTTAGGAATGTGAGTATAAGAGAACATCTATTGCAGTTATGGTTTAGAATATACATGAAAATGCAGAGGTAAGTGACAAAAAGAAAGAGATCAGAGATCACCTATGTTCCCGAACAATGGGGCGGTTATTGCTGTTTCAAGAGTAGCTGGTTTTGATCCACCTGCACCGAAATGAAAATGAATTCAGTACATAGTAAGGTGAATATAACAAACGCATCATAAAGTTTAAAGAACATAACTAAAAGTTTACAGGTGCTGTGTAAAAGATAGTTCAACTAAAAGTCTAAACTGATAGTTGAAGGCCCAATTAGCCGGCATAGATGCATCACATCTAGTGTTTGCGAAGTGAACTTTGGGTCGGTTTTAGGTTGAAAATACCTAGAGTTGGAAATTTAGTCTCGAACCTCCGGGCACCCGAAATTCAACCCACAATTTTGCAGGTTTGGATCACATAAAGTATTGAGAAACTGCATATAGGTCAGGCAAAGCCGCACGGACCCACAACTCTTATGGGTCGGAATGTCGGATTCGGGCAGATCTTGTCAAACTGACTCATAACCCTGACCTAAATTGTCAGCTCTAGGTTTGCTAGAAAGGGTGTGGACTGAGTGCACCTTGCCAACCCATCCCGAAAAATGTCAGTATTGGCACATTCAAATTAGTAAACTGAGATTTTGTTGACAACACAAGAAAGCTGTACATGTAATCCTCAGGACCTCAGAGAACTAGTAACTTATCGCTAACCATAGAGCTTAGAAGCAAAAACTGAAATCTATTATGTGCATAAGCAATGAACAAATCAATCAAATATTTAGGCACTGCTAATTAGATCAATCTTATACTGTGCTACGACACAAAACTTAAACACGGATCATTCGAGTACAAACACATTACCGTACTTTCAGCTCTGAAAATCTTTTCGACTGTGCTTCCGGTTACATAGTTGTGCATCTTGGTCCTCACAAATGCCACCCCTTTTCCAGGTTTCACATGAAGAAATTCTACGGAAGGCCAAAAAGAAATTTCAGCAGATCAGTTATCTTGTAAACAATAAATCAATAAATAAAAAAAAGCATAATACGCACATATATATATATATATATATATATATATAAGCAAAATAGTTAATATGTATAGACATTTTCATTTTTCACCAAACACTGTGAAATTCAAGGATTTTCAAATTCCAGTTAGACAAAAACTCATGAGAGCCCATGTCTGCAGTATGAGCCACACAATCCAGCAATACAAAATGATGCTTAAACCATCCTTGCAGTCCAAATTACACTAACTACATCGCAACTAGTTCCAAACAAAAGTTTATACCAAATGATTGGAGACTTGGAGCAGCAATAATCTTTAATTTCCATTGATTATATCATTGTTAAGCTTCAAATTTCAAATTGAACTTAACAACAAAAACTCCCTACTACTGAGATATTCAACAGCATGCTCTCTACAATTTGGGGAAAATAATGCATAGCTAAACAAATAAATACTGAACACATAGCAACGAGTTTCAATCAAAGTTTATGCATAATGATTGGAGGCTTGGATCAACAGTGACGTTAAATTTCCTCAGATAAAATCGTTTTTAAGCTTCAAATCTCAGATAAAACAAAAAGAACAACAAAAACTCCCTACTGATGAGATAATT
Organism: Pelargonium myrrhifolium; assembly: GCA_036897405.1. Lineage (NCBI taxonomy): Eukaryota > Viridiplantae > Streptophyta > Magnoliopsida > Geraniales > Geraniaceae > Pelargonium > Pelargonium myrrhifolium. The sequence continues at coordinate 23,502 of JAYMTK010000210.1, read as the reverse complement.
AACAGAATATTCTCTACAATTTGGGGAAACAAATTAATGAACTCATAGCAACTATTACTGATCAACGTTTTTACAAAATGATCATAGGCTTGGAGCAACATAGCAACAAGTTTCAATCAAAGTTTATACATAATGATCAGAGGCTTGGAGCAACATTAATGTTAAATTTCCTCAGATAAAATCGTTTTTAAGCTTCAAATCTTAGATAAAACAAAAAGAACAATAAAAACTCCCTACTGATGAGATAATTAACAGAATGTTCTCTACAATTTGGGGAAACAAATTAATGAACTGATAGCAACTATTACTGATCAACGTTTATACAAAATGATCATAGGCTTGGAGCAGCAGTTAAGTTGAATTTCCTCAGATAAAATCAATTTTCAGCTTCAAATTTCAAAGGAAACAAAAAGAGCAACAAAAACTCCCTAATAATGAGATAATTAACACCAAGTACTCAGCAACTATTTATGAACTCATAGCAACTATTATCGATCAACGTTTATACAAAACGATCATAGGCTTGGAGCAACAGTTACGTTAAATTTCCTCAGATAAAATAAATTTTCAGCTTCAAATTTCAGAGAAAACAAAAAGAACAACAAAAACTCCTTAAAATGAGATAATTAACAGCAAGTACTCAGCAATTTGGGGAAAATAATACCTAAAACTCGCCAAGGACCTCCATCGACCACAATGATGGTACCTACTTTGATATCGCAGCTAGATTGAGCAAATTTTCAGCAAACATACACAATCGCGACATCAACAACCTCACGAATCCGAAAACAAAAGAAATGTGCGATCAAGGAGGTGAGATCTTATAGCGATAAAGTCGAGCAGTGTTACTCGGAAATTTGGGGAAAATAACACCTAAAACTCGACACGAAGCTCCATCGACTCCAACGTTGGTACCTACTTTGATATCATTGATGAACAAAGCAAAAATTCCTGCAAACAAACACAATCGCAACATCAGCAACTTCGCGATTCCGAAAACAAAAGAAATGTGCGATCAAGGAGGTGAGATCTGATACCGATAATGTCGAGCAGTGTTACTCAGAAATTCGGTATGGTACAGCGGTCGCATTGGATCAAACGACAGCTTCGAGAAGCGCGAAAACGACAGCTACGGACGGCGGAGATCGGAGGAAGATGGAGAAGAAACAGGTGGAGAGAGGTTGGAGCTAGCCGTTCCCGCCATAGCTGTTTGGCTGGTAAGAGATTTCAGGAGCGAACTGTGAAAGTGTGAATTGAAGTGACTTTTATACTGACAAAATTTTCCGGGGAAATGTGAGAATTTGGATTTCAAATCGAATTTCGGATTGAAAAGAGTATCTTGAAAATGTTCACGTCGGGTTGGATTTGAATCTCGTTTTTTCCGGGGTGAAATGAGCGGATTTGTCCGATCAATGCTTTTTTCGTAAGAAAATTTCGATATGATTAGACGTGAAATTTGACGGATTGAATTTCGAACACCTGCGAATACGGATCCAAATTGTCAGCTCTACCGACATGTTCACAGCCGCAATTTTACATATTTCAATTTTCAATGATTTTAAATGGAAGAACGAATTTCAAACAAAAAGTTAGTGTTTTTCATAATCCCGTCGCGTTCTTATTTTAAAAGGTCTTACTATTTTGCTTTACGCCTCTAAAAACGCTTGGTTATTTTTTAGTGGATAATGGTAAGACGACTTTATGTGACTGATCGGAGATGTATGTCATGTTGAGGTGGCAATGATTGCTTAAATCGGTGAGGAGAGTCGGGAGGTGAAGTTTGGAAGATCACCAATTGAATGCACTTTATATAAGAGTTTTTTCGCGTATTTATCGAACGCAACACTAATTAAGTGTTTCAACTTTAAGAAAGGTCCATCAAAAGTTACGCGGTAACTTTGGGTCACATCTCGACTTATCTAATCAGACAATCTCAAATGACGTGGGTAGTTCCAAGAGAAAAAGTTTCATATTGAGAAATCGACAAGTACTTTTACACCGAGAAGCGTTTGCAATTGGTTGGCGTGACATTAATTTGAATGTTTGTATAAGTAAGTACTCAAGGTAAGACGATTATTAGATTATTGCTCGAAAATAATACAATCACACGTTCACACAAGAACTTTATTTTTCACCAGCTAGTCCTATCAAGGTCCTCAACATCTGGAAAATAAAACATTTTTAGAGTACGTTTACAAAATATCATTATTTTTCATCGAGAATAGTCTGGATCTGGAGTACATAATTCTGGAAGATCGCAATTACGTTTTCCTCCTGCAACAAAATACATCATTATTTAAATAAATCAAATGTATCAAATATTGAAATAATTAATTTTCGATACACATGTAAAAGAAAATCGTTACCAATGTGTATCGGCTTAGAGGGCGCTGCTTGTGGTTGAAGTCCTTCCCAAGTTGAAGGTCGTGCTTGAGCGAAGAAAGCGAGATAAACAATCATGTAACTAAGAAATTGAAACTTTGTTGCCGCCATTTTTTTATTTCTCGAGTATTGTAACCTATAAATAATTTGTACAATATTTACGACATATAACTTCTAACAAATTAAACAATTCATCAAAAAACTATGCTTTATAATTTGTTAAAAATTGTTAAAATATTTGAAAAACACGAGTAAAATATAAATTTATCCCACTATTGAAAAAGCACGAGACAAACATATTTTTAATTCGCATTCCGACCCTTATATAATTAAATTTTCAAATAAAGAAAACAAAGAGTAAACATTTTACAAATCTTTGTAAATAAAATGATAAGAAAGAATATAAATAGAAAATCACAAACCTATATTTTCTGTAATTCCAAGTGTAACTATAAAAAGAATCATATCTATTTATAATGCCAAAACCTTAGGTTTTATTCAGTTTACAAAAATGCAATTAAAGATTTTTTTTTTCATTTTTTGAATCACAATTAAAGATATTTAAGTTGTCTAAATTAAAATTTATTGCACCACGGCACCACCGTTATTTAAATTATTTTAACACTTGAAAATCCTAGTCAATATTTATTTAATGATAATAATAATAAATGTTATTAGGAGACAAACGTACTTTTTCATACATGAAATTTAACTTAATGTACAAATAAGCTCAGTTTATATAGGGTTTAATGTATATCAGTTGACTGAAATAAAGTTATATTAGTTGCACTAATAAGGTGGTGACACCTCATTTAAAATCATGGATCTGAACGAGTCGCTCCGCTCCCCCAAATTCACTTGGGTGGGTATAAGTGATTTGAAATGAGGTGTCATCACCTCATTGGCTTTATTAAGTTGCAACTAATATAACTTTATATTAGTCAATTGATATACATTTTACCCGTTTATATAAATGTTGAACATGTATATCAACTATCAATTTTGTATACCCACAAGGTGTGGCGCAGTTGAGGGGAGGTCTTAGGATCGATTCCTATTGCACGCACTTTTTTGTGGTGGGGGTGTAAGAGACCATTTTTTGTGCAACACTTTTGGTGCAGTCAAGTGCCTAAAGTCATAGGTTAGAGAGAGAGAGAGACGAAGTCTCACTCTTGAACAACAGTCCCTCCTGTAAATATGAGGGTATCGTGCCCTAGGCTATGGAGAGAGACAAAGTCTCACTCTTGAACAACGGTCACTCCCTGTAAATATGAGGGTACCGTGTCGTTGCAAGACATGATTTCGGTGCAGTCAGGTGCCTAAAGCCCTAGGTTAAGTAGAGAGACGAAGTCTCACTCCTGAACAACGGTTCCTAAACAACTGTCCCTTCCTGTAAATATGAGGGCACCGTGCCGTTACAAGACAGGATTTCAAAAAAGAAAACTATCAATTTTGTATAAACATGTTAAAAAAAATTGTTATGATGGACTAGACGTAAGTTTAGTTCATTTGGTGAGTAACGTGTCAATTTTTGTTAATGTGACTTAATTTGGACTAAACATCGGTTAGTGTTGATTGTCTTTGACGAAAATTGACCGATAAAAATATTATCCAGTCAATGATAGTCAAAACTAGTCAATTGTTCAATGTGGACTTAATACTTGTACATTTTCTTTCACGTGCGAGCCTTATATATTTATATATATATATATATATATTTATGGACTCGACGTATGAACAATTTGTGGCCTTTCTTAAATCAATGATCTACTACGTGAGAATTTTTGTTTCACGCAGTTATAGTTCGTTGCATGCACGTCTATAGCTACAAGCGGGTCGGGATCACATTAATAAGCAATATAAAAGATAGGAATAATTACACGTTACTACTATGTTAGATACACATTTTGCACGTTACTACCCTGAAATATCTTTCTTCTAATCCGTTAAATGATCCGTCAGTTAAATCCTGAAAAGACCTAAATACCCTTCATTTTTTTTACACGTTACACTATGTTAGATACACACTTTGCACGTTACTACCCTAAACTTTTTTTATATAGTCAAAGTTAATTGACAGAATAAAATATTTGTAGTTTAGGGTAATAATGTGGAACGAAAAAAAAATTTAAGGTAGTAACGTGCAAAATGTGTATCTAATAAGGTAGTAACGTATAATTATTCATAAACAATACGCCTTTAGGACCAAGGGCATGATCAAAACATGGGTTGATACCATGTGAAATTTGATAACGAGTTACACATGAAAATGACTTGGGATTTCACTACTAAAGCATCAACATTGTCGGTAAAGTTTAATTGGGTTCCACTATTACACGCAGCTCTTTACTCTTTTTTTTTTTCAATATGAGAATTTATCACCCATTTCAACATAGTTGATACCAATCGATGTTTGGTTTACAATCACGTCGGGATCCTAAGCCAAAAATTAGTTGGCTCAAGGTAAGGCACCACTAAGATTGTGACACTTTATGAAAAGACTTGGATCTAGCGGGTTGTTCCGCTCCCGCAAATTCACTTGGGCGAGTATAGTGAGTTTTAATGTGTTAATACTATTTCATTGATTTGACTTACGCTGAGTCAAATATTATTAAACTCAGATACATTTTCTTAAGTCAAATATATATATAGAGAGAGAGAGAGGGTATAATGTATATCAGTTGACTGATATAAAGTTATATCAGTTAAACCAATAAGGTGATGACACCTCATTTAAAATCATAGATACGGACGGGTTGCTCCGCTCCCACAAATTCACTTGGGGGTATAAGTGATTTTAAAAATGAGATGTTGTCACCTCATTGGTTTGGTTATATTACAACTGATATAAAGTTATATCAGTCGACTGATACCCATTTTACTTATATATATATATATATATATATATGTATATATGTATATATATATAAGTCGACTCTAGAGCATATCGAACTAGACCACCAAAGATTTTACGCAACAATAACTAAAACTACGTTGTGGCGTGACTTCCTTAGGCATATCCCGACTTATCTTACCGAGCAATTTCAAATGTGCTTGCAATAGGTTGACGTGACAATAATTTAAATGTGAGCTAATATTATGAATGGTTCTTAAACTGTTTTTTAAGATCATCGTTGATCGTTAAAATATTCGATCTCACTCTATTAATAAATATATATTTATTTCAAATTTTGCACAAACCTCAACCTCCATTAGTTAAGCACACATACAAAACACGAAACTAAATGGAACTTAAATTGTAGATAACAATAAATGTTGGAACACAAAAAAAAAAAAAATGTTGGAACACAAAATATTAGAAATATAACAATATATTGTAATGATACAATCATGTATTCACGTATATTTTTATTGAATAACTTCATCGTTATTTTCAAAAGAAATGAACATAACGATATTTATTTTGATATTATTTTAGTTGAATATCACATGTCTTGTACAATGATACGATGTTTCCCCTCATTAGGGATTAAGAGGATTTGAGCCATCATGATCCGGGATTAAAAGGATCTGAGCCATCATTATCCGGGCTACAACCTTCTGCGGGAAAGCAAGGATCTTTTCGTCCTACAACACGAATTCATTGGTTATTATTTTAATAAAATTAAATAATTAACATTTTGGTACGAAGAAAAAAGTGATTTGTTACCGGTATAGTTAAATGGTTGATCAGATGGTGCTGCTACCGGTTGGAACTCTTCCCAACTTGACAATCGTGCTTGAGCAAAGAAAGCGAGATACACAACCAAAAGGTTGAAAATTTGAAACTTTGTTATCGACGTCATTATTTATTTTTCAAATATTATGACCTGAAAATGATACGTCAAAAAAAAAATCAAAATTTAAATTTATCATTTCGAACAGCATGAATTATTTGAAGATCAAATTTGATACCAATTTAGAACCAAAAAAAAAAAAAATTAAACAACCAAAATGGAAAGAAAAAAAAAATCAAATGTTTATAGATAGAATGATAAGAGAGAACATATATATATAAAATGATAAACCTAAATTTAGTTTAATTCCAAGTAATGTTTTTGTTTAAACTATACAAATATTCAAATCTATATATAATACTTACCTTGTATTAATAGTTATGAATCATATAAGTTTTTTATTCAGTTTCAATAAATGAAACTAAATATATTCAATTGTCTTAATTAAAATTAATTACAATGGTACATGTTACATATATTGGTAAACTTCCACTAATTTAATAAACATGTCGGGTTTATATCGACCAATCTAACATAATTCATTATACTAAATTTTCAACGCAATACACATATACGAACTCTGATTCATAATTAAACAACTCACACAATTTGTTTACGGCCATTCAATTAAACGAGTCAAACATGTTCACAAGCTAACAATTTGAATTTAAATTTGCGGGTATCTAAAATGCAATCCAACAACGAGTCAGATCGAATAAGACAATTCGTTATTTTTACACTAAAACTTGAATTCTGTGTGGTCTCACCCGATCCAATCCAAATATATCGACATCATGTTTCAAATCGAGTATCCACCTGTTTGCGGTCCGACCAATTGCTACCTATACCAGAGCCGTAAAAATGGACCCGTATCTGTGGGTATCTGCAACTCAACCCTAAAAATATCGGGTTTGGATTTGATTTTTTTCAATCCTAATAAAAATGGGTTGAGCCGAATATACCCGCTATTTTATACTTAAAACTCGTTGTTGACTCTGACCCGACCTACCCGAAAATCGTATAGGCTCGGGTCAGGGTGTCTTCAACCCGAACCCGACCCGACTTTTTGCCATCCGCAAGAACACAAAATAGGGGACACGTGGCAAAATTGTACTCGTTCAGTTGCAGTTTGAGCTCAAATCAACAAGTAAACCCAATCCCAGACGCAGAATGAGCGCGTGTACACTATTTTCCCCATTCATTTCAGTTGTTCTCCACGTGTCCGTCCCGTAACGGCGCGTGGGTGGCACTTCCCTTTCAGCGTGATAGCTACAACTGCACTTCCTGGTCGCATCGTCATCACCGATCACATGACGTCATCTCCTAAAGAATTCGAAATCAACGGCAAGTGGAGACGCTCACACCAAGCAAACGTACACGATAAGTGCACCGGAAAAAAACGGCTTTAGGGTAGTGTTGTAATAAAATGGTTTGGACATGGATATTTCCGTAAATATATATTACTCTGACGGTGTCTGACCGACCCTTACGACATGTGAAAATACATTATTGGATATTGAAGCGCTCGGCGGCGTATTTTACATTTCTGCCCCTGGGCATGATAATAAATTTTAGTTGATAATACGAAGAAAATGTTTATTTATTTATTTTGGTTGTTAAATTATCGATTTAGTTTGAAAATTGTACTCTATTCGTATCAATAATGAAAATAACAAAACAAAAAACGAATTCAAATTAGTTCAACATGTGTCTGAAATTCAATTAAACTGGGACATTTAATTAGTTAGTTAAGGGTTTTACTTTCTCTGTCGTATTAGAGTCGGCTAAGTTTTTGTATGGCTTATATTTGAGCGACGGCGGTTTTTAAGATTTGAAGATAACAAATTACGGTATCTTTCGTTAAGATAACAAATCTCGCTTTGATAACAGAATACACGTTGTTATAATTTGTAGAGCGACATCGATGTAGATTCGCGGTAGATTTTTTTTATTGGTGTGCGCGTAGGACGTTAGGAGGCGGTTGCATGAAGAAGAATGTGGCTTGGAAAGTGGTGTTTCGGTCGGAACTAGCTTCAAGTTTGTTGTCAAATTAGATATTAGACCAGTGGTTGCGTGACAGAACCCTTCACGTGATCGCTTAAAACTTCAAGTTCTCAATCATTTTCATTTGTTCGTGCTCTTTAGGCTAGAGGAGAGAATTTCAGTGCTTCAACTTGTTTATTCGAGTTGATGAGGAGGATTTTAGTGCCTTCAATTTTGATTATTCATAATGTTTTAATCAGTGTAACTCAGTTTGGTAGCATCGTTTTTTTTTTGTTTCGAGCTGGTATGCGAACCTAGTGAACCAAGACTTAATTAGTTTTTCGATCTTTTAATCAGACCTTTTTTTATTGATGAATGCATTCATTCGCACGAATCAATAGAGTACATATAGCAAAAATACAAGATATTACTCTTATATACTACTCCAAGTTTGCTTATACAACTAGCACCTGAGTCTAAAGCCACAAACTTACAATAAAGGGACTCTAATCTCCCCCGACTATAGTAATTAGACTTCCCCTATTTAGCATGAATGTCTATCAATGACACGTCAATCCACCTGACGCTTTTCGAACCATACCCCGCCTGAATGGCCAGATGGGCTTACAAGTCCCGAACTATAGGCGCACCGAGTGTTAGGGTCTTTTTGTCAGACTTTTCATTTTGAATTATTAATTAATAATTTTTGCTTTTTAAAAATGGAACATTACCCAATGAAAGTGACGTACTTGGTTAACACAGACTGCGTGAGTGAGATGAGGTTTTGATTTCGATCCCCACTCAACACACTCTCGAGGAGAGGTGAAATCTTTAACCTGTGAACAAATCTCGAATTAATTAGAAAAAAAAAATGGGACATTTATTTTAGGAAACAAAGTGAAATAAGGGCAATTTGGGAAAAGAAGAGAAGAGAGGAAGGTGGGAGTATTCGCCGAGTCTTGAAGTCTCATCGTGCATGCATATTTTTTTGTGTCCTTCGTCTCTATGTTAACAACTCTTCTCCATGCACAACAACAACCCCTTCTCCGACTACCAGATCGCCGTCAACTCTCTCCGGTCGCCGGAATCCTCACGCATCTCCGATCCAACCTCCTCTCTCCGCTCCACTTCTCACAACTTCCAGATCGAGCCTCGGCACCTCGCGGACTCGGTAAGACCAAAACCACTACACAGAAACTGAACTAGCCGTTTCGCCCTCAAATACATCGCCGGAATGAGATAGTTTCGCTGCGATTGTGGAATACAGAGTGTTTCAGGTTAGCTGCTCTCGATTTCACACTCCTGATTCTCGATTTGGTTGTGTGATTTGATTAATTTCTGGTTTTCGAGCTCCGTGCGATGGTCAAATCGCGATGGAGGATAGTTAGGGGTTTTTTGAATGTTCCGATTCGGTTGCTGGAAAATTTCAGGATTGTGTTCGAGAATGGCGTCGAGCGCTTGCATGAATGTGGCGTGTGGAGCGTCCGCGACGTTCGCGGATTGTCGGAGAGGTTGGATTCTGCGATCTGGCGAATCCGCCGCGCTATGTGAGAAGTGCGGGTACGGTAACGGCTGTTTTCTACTCATTTCAGTGCGTAATCGCTTCAATTTGTACGGACGGTGGATTGTTGATTATTTTCTGAGATTTAGTATGTGTTTAAAGAAGGTTTTTTGGCTTCAATCTTTATTTATTTTGGTTAATCTCCTGAATTTGTGTGTTTTGATTCTATATTGACTCAATTTTTTTGCTCCATCTATAAATATGGTGCGAGTTTTATTAATATGTTTGGAATTGTATCATGTTGCTGATTTTTTTTTTTTTGCTATTCCCCTCCATTTGGGTGTTTTGATTCTATATCGACTATTTTTTGGTTTTATCTACAAATATGGTGTGATTTTTATTAATATTGTTGGTTTTTTCATAGATTTGGATAATTAGTGTGATAAAGAGAGGGTGATGTTATTGATTGAGTATCATTATAGAATAATTTTTTTTTGAACTCACATTAATTTTTCTTTTAACAGATGATATAAATTATAAAATAATTATTAGTATTATGATTAATTTTGTTATTGTTATTAGCAATCTAATGAACTAAATTTAGTAAAAACAATCTCATTGGGAGTAAAGCATAACAAACTTGACCATCAGTTGACCCTAAACCAATATTTAAGAATTATGCTAAAAACAATACATTTTTTATGGTCCATGATTTTAATTTGATTTAATTTTTTCTTTTCTTTTGTAAGTTCTGCATTTGAGCAATCTAAATTCTGCGATGTGTTCCATTCGAAGGAGTCCGGTTGGAGGGAATGCTTATCATGTGGAAAGGTGAGACAGTAGCCTCAATTCTGTCTGGTTCCTTACTCTCAACCCCACACATCCCTATCTTATTCAATTGTATAATGTGTACTTAAATGTGACATTGACAGCGACTCCACTGTGGATGCATCGTTTCGAGGTCTTTGCTCACTCTACTTGATAGTGGTGGCGTAAACTGTATAAAATGTGCAACGAACTCGGGACTTCAACCCGTAAGATCTATTTACATTCATTTGCATTTAACTATCTCTTATAACACTATTATCTGTAGAAACTCCGAATGCATGCATTTTAGTAGTTTTTTGTTTGTTAAATGTTAGCATCATACCAACCTTAATATGTGAATTGTGACAAATTATGGCCATTATTAGGGCACACCTTGCCCACTTCTGCAGACAAACTGCCATTTAAGATGTTATATTTGACAAAACAAAGATGCATTTGGATGGCATTAACTCCCTTGTGGTTTTACCTGGGAGTTCATATTGCTGCTTCTTCACTTGTTAGTTTCCTTGTAGTAGGTTGTCAAAGGAATATAAATAAATCAGTATATTTATCAAATAATGAATATATTTGGTTAGGAGTTAAGCCATTGTTGATATGGTTGATTTTATTGTCATTAGTTGTTTAATTTGTGGAGTATGATGCTTTGCCTTGTTGGTTTATTGACTGCTTTGCTGGTGGGAGTCCGAGGACGCAGCGCCTCAGCAGGGATCTCGCTTTGGATGTAGGTCACATTGACTGAACCATGTAAATCCTGTGTTTTGTGTGTTTGATCTGTTCTTGTTGTTCATTTTCTTGTTCTGGTGTGCTTTGATTTGTTCTTACTGTGATTCATACTCCTACAGTTAACACTCTTTGTAGAGAATGCCATGCATTCAGTATTTTCTTACAAATATTATTCTGTTCAATCTTTATGAATTTTATGATGATTATAGTGTATTCACACAGATGGGAAGTGATGAGAAACCTAATGGATTTGGCATGTTAAAAGTTCATAATGAACTGCCATCCACTTCTGCGGACAGTCAATTGAATGGAGTTACTTTTGACAAAATAAAGCATACACAGTTAAACAATAATACAGTGGGCATTGAGCTCAGACATTTGCTTCAATCTCAGAAGGGTGACACAACTGGATCATTTGGGAAAATGAAACAGGACATTTTTCCTTCTGCAGGAGAATCTGGGAGCACATGCTTTTCAAATTTCAATAAAGCATCCAAAGGATCCTTTCAAGTTGCCAAAAAAGAAGTTGGTAAAGCAAATACGGGTACAAAAGATATGTATGAGTCCCTGGCTCAGACAAGCTTGAGTATCACTCTAGGCACTCCTATTTCAAATGCATTCACTGGTGTTGCTGTTGATGAAAGGGAAAATAGCAGGACATCCTCTCCATTCCAACAGGGACCTAGGTCTCGCCATCTTTTGCCCAAGCCCCCAAAGTCACCCCTTCCTACTGATGCAAATGCTAACACGGCTTCACAATTACGTGTTGCACGACCGCCGGCTGAAGGACGAGGGAGGACTCAGTTGCTTCCTCGTTATTGGCCCAGGATTACAGACCAAGAGCTACAGCAAATATCTGGAGAGTACGCATCATTACATCACTCTTCTTTTTGTTGGTTTTAATGCTCATATAAAACAGATAATTGTTTTCTTTGTTCGCTAACACTGTGATTCCTTCACCATGCTATCTTCAAGTTCAAATTCCACCATCGTGCCGTTGTTTGAAAAGGTTCTCAGCGCCAGTGATGCTGGTCGTATTGGTCGTTTAGTTCTTCCAAAAGCGTGTGCTGAAGTAAGCTTCCCGTTGTGCTTATTCTATTTTTTTTTCTCAATGCACATCAGTTATTACTCTTTGTATTGCTTGTAAAATTTACTTCAGGATGTTAAAATTTAATTACTATGCAGGCATATTTTCCTCCTATTTCCCAACCAGAGGGCCTTCCTTTGAAAATTCAAGACATAAAGGGAAAAGAATGGGTCTTTCAGTTCAGATTTTGGCCAAATAACAACAGTAGGATGTATGTTTTGGAGGGTGTAACTCCTTGCATACAGTCGATGCAGCTGCAAGCTGGAGATACTGGTACTTAAAATAGTGATTTTTATACGTTCTTAGTTGATTTATTCATATCGCTATTAGGGGTTCGCTAACGCCTGTTATGTCATTTACTAGAACCTTTTTACTAGTACTTCCAGGTTTTGAATTATACTTTATTATGGTTTGCTTTTTTCTTTTGCTTTTCCTGCAGTAACATTTAGTCGAATGGAGCCTGAAGGAAAACTTGTTATGGGGTTTAGGAAAGCAACAAACTCATTTGCAAAGAAGGTAAGAAGCCTTGGTTAGTTTCATGTCAGCAAAATTGATCATATAATATTGATATATAAGTGATCAAATAAACAGGACACCCAACCAACTGTCATTCCTAATGGCTCTCAATCAAGTGAAACTTTCTTTTCGGGTGTTTTTGAGAATTTACCTACAATAAGTGGTTACTCTGGCCTTCCCCAGTCGCTGAAGAGAAGCACAGATCCCAACCAACAAGCACTTTCAAAACAAATGAGTTCAACTGCTGGTGACATTGGCTGGCATAAAACTGAAAACCATGAAGGCCGGTCACTATCTTCAGTGCTGGTTCCAGAGAGGAAGAGAGCTCGAAATATTGGATCCAAAAGTAAGAGGTTGCTCATGGATAGCGAAGATGCTCTGGAGGTGAAACTGACATGGGAAGAGGCACAAGATTTGCTCCGCCCACCCCCAAGTGTCAAGCCAAGTATTGTCAAAATTGAGGATCTTGAATTCGAAGAATATGAAGTAAGCAATTCTTGATGAATTTCTTAATGCCCTCATTATGACTTTCTTTTCCGTTCTTTTAGGTAGCTTTTGGATTAAAAAAATTGAAATGGAAATGAGATTCCTATTCCAAAACCATTTTCATGACCAAAAGGTCATAATCCAAATGGTTTATGACTTCCATGCCATGTCAGTTTATGACTAATCCAAAAGCTACCTTAGTGTATGAAGGTTTTTCTTTGATAGAAGCTTATTCTCTTACTACCAATAAAGAAAAATATTTCTTATTTGTATACAACATCTTGTGATATTTCTGGATAGATCCTGCATTGTGGAACCACAGGGCTTAAATATCTCTGTACCGCTACTCCACAAACTCTTACCTATTACTCCCTCCGTCCCAAAATGAGTGTCTCTTTCCTTTTCTAGTAAGTTAGTTATGTATGAATTGTCAATAATACCCTTATAAAAAGTTAGTTAGGATCTCTTAACACATGATCATGAGGATACATTAGTAAACATACTACACTAAATGAAAGGAGGACACTCATTTTGGTACGGAGGGAGTATATACTTTCATTTTTCAGTTTCTTGCTCAATAGAGCTGTTCATTCATTTTACTTTTGTCTTTGTAAAATACAGGAAGCTCCAATTTTTGGGAAGACAAGTATTTTTGTGGTCGGTTCAATGGGGTAAGGATTTCCACGCTCACATACATATCTTTTCTTCCTTATAGTGAATTCGTGATTCATGCTCAGTAAGTAAACTTAGCACCGCACTACGAACATATCTGTAAAATCTTGACCTTGAGAGAAACCAAAATATTCTACAAACCCATTTTGAATACACTTTTTTGTCTGAATTTCAATTATCTGATGCTCACCCACTAATTATATATTTTTTTTTTATAATTTAAAGTTGAAGTAATTTACTTTGCATACGGGTCATTAACTTACAGTGGACAGGAGCAATGGGCTCAGTGTGATAGTTGCATGAAATGGCGAAGGTTGCCCGTTGATGTTCTTCTTCCACAAAAGTGGACTTGTGCAGACAATTCTTGGGATCAAAGCAGGTCAACTATACGTTTTTCTTCCTTTTTTAATCATATTATTCTCTTTGCAAGAAGACGACATTTTGAGTGAAAAATATCCCGTCTTCTAAACATTTGTGTGCTCAGGTGTACATGTTCCGCTCCTGATGAATTGAACCCTAGTGAATTGGATAACCTTCTCAGACTGAACAAGGGTACGGTATCGGCTTTCATGTCCTTTACAAATCTCACTCTCTTTCTTTTAGATAATCTCTTCCGCTTAAGCTGTTCTATTAGTAAAAAGTAGTATCTTATTAGAGCTGACATGTGTATTTCGGGGAGAAAAGAGTTTACCCTAACCCAACCCACGAGATGTGGGTCACAGGTTTACTTGGAAAATGCGTAAGTAGAACGTGGCTTGCCTGACCCGACCAGCTCATCTTTCATGACAAACCTCAAACCTGCCCCGACCCAAAGATCATTCGGGTTTAATATGTGTGACCTGGACCCACAAAATGCGGGTAGGTTTTGAGTGCTCATACTATAGTCGAAATGGCATAATGGTGTGTTTGGGAACCAGGATTCAAAACATGTGAATTCCCAAACATTATATTTGTATTTGAAATTCAACACTTCAAATCTCAAATTTTAAATGATGAATTTCAAATCAAATTCACGTTCCCAAACGCGGTGTAATATAATAATCGACCAATTGATTGCTTCTATACATTTTTGGCATTCTGTGAAATACTTCTGACAATACTCTGCCATATTGTTCTCTAGAGTTCAAGAAACGGAGAATATCCGAGAGCCACAAGACAACACCAGAGCATCAATCTTCCGGCGGCTTGGATGCTTTGGCCAACGCAGCGATCCTCGGAGACAATGTGGGTGACTCGGGAACCACCACATCAGTCGCGACCACCACCAAACATCCCCGACACCGTCCTGGCTGCTCGTGTATAGTCTGCATCCAGCCTCCCAGCGGGAAGGGCAAGCACAAGCCCACGTGCACGTGCAACGTGTGCATGACAGTGAAACGCCGTTTCAAAACCCTCATGATCCGCAAAAAGAAGCGTCAACTAGAACGGGAAGAAGAGATTGCACAGAGAAATCAGCAAGCTAATGATGAGCCTGACGTCGAGAACACCTCTGCACAAGTATCACCACAACTTGACAATTCCAACAATGTTTCGAACAATGCTTCTGAACCCGGTCAAGAACAGATAGACCTAAACTCGATAGACCTAAACTCTCAGCCTGATCGCGAAGAAGAGTCCCAACAAGAGAGCATGACGGGTCTTCTTCAAGTAGCGAGTCTTCCTCTAGAGTCGTATCTGAAGCAGAATGGTCTTACGAGCTTGGCGAGTTCCACAACACAAGCGCCGCAACAATCCTCGGGAGAGGGCGAGGAGGAGGTCCGGGAGGTTGAAGAGCCGGAAAGTGGACCCGAGGAGAATTGCGAAACCGAGAAAACCCGGTAAGTTTTTCTCCACAACTGTTTCTCATATTCTAACAATGTTGTGACTTATAGTTTTGTGTTTTTGCTATAACGGCTAAGAGTTTTGATTTGGTTTTGTTTATATTCATAATATGTATGGTATACATAGATGGTTTCATTGAGTTTTGAGAAGAGTGTATATGCATAATACAGCACATTGTTTCCATTTCCTTGTCATTTTCTCAGCATCCAAACAGAGGAAGGAGCACAGAAATTGTTTACGTACTCATCTTTTCCTTTTCCTTTTCCTTGTCATTTTCTCACCAACCAAACAGGGAAAGAAGAGGAGTATATTAATCGTTTCAAAGTCAACACATACTCTTGACACATCATTTCATTTTCCTTCTCATTGTCTCACCAACCAAACAAGGCAAATGAGCAAAGAGAAAATGTAAAGAAACAATTCAATACTCTATACGTAGAGCTGACAACTCGAGTTCTAGGTTGGAGTCGGTTGACCCAAAAGATGTTAAATTCGTTCATGAAGTGAGTCGGATTTTTAATTTTACAAGTAAAATGTGTTGATTCTCACTAGCACAAATGTGGGTCGGATTTTGAGTGCACACGGGTTCAAGCCCAAGTACGACTTACTTTTCCATTTTTTTCTTCTTTCGAAAATGTACGGATGAAAATAAAAAAGTGTAAAAAAAGTGTAAATTTTCGCTGTAGAGTTGACTATTCAAATTTCACGTTGAGATGTGTGAAACCCTAGTTTTAATTGGTATAAGTGGGTTATCCAACCCGAACAAATTCGGAAACTCTCGAGTTTGTTTGCATTAATTCGAGGAGAAAAATCGAGCTTGTTTGGATTAATCCGAGATCTAAGTTATCCAACCCGACCAAACCCGAAAAGTTGTGGGTCAAATTTTGATTATCTATCCATTCGAGTCTAAATTATCAGTTCTATTCCAAAGAAATAGAAAACATTGTGTTCAAATATAAAAAAGACTGCACAAGATTCCAAATATAGCAAAAAGGACAAGAAATATAGCAAAAAGGACAAGAAGCCAACAATTGAAGCCATAATTTCTTCTTTTTTCTACTAATCATTTTCTCACCAACCAAACAGAAAATACAGAGAGAAACAATGTTTTAGAGTACTCATTTGAAACAAATTTACAAGGAAAAAACTATACAAAGAACTAAAAAAATAACAATAAAAACTCTTAATCTTCTATATACTCTATTGAATCACTAAAATAATAATAGTAACAATAAAGGAACTCATAACTCACATATTTACAATCAAAACCCCTCTACGCTAGGCCTCCGAAAAGCCAATGACGATGTTGACGATCTCCGGCTTTCCTGTCGATCAAGATCCTCCAACGAGAACGTCGAGGAACAAGCCCGTGGAGGAAGAGACAAGGGCAAAGCTAGAGGTCTCAAAGGCGGAGACGGCGAGTAACTCAACCTAGGCGCCGGAGTAACAATCCCGTTAAGACTTGGTGATCTCAACATGTGTTTCGAAGAAATCGCTGCCGGTTCTTGTAGAGGGAAGCGACACGAGTACTTCATGTCTTGTATGATTTTCAGTTGCTCGACGATCGCTCTCATGGTGGGTCTCTCCGACGGGTCCTTCAGAAGGCATTTTTGGGCAATGTCCGCGACTGTTCTCGCTGCTTTTGACGGGAACCGACCCTTCAGCTGAGAGTCCATGATCAGCGATAACCGACAGTCGTCGGTTAGAAATGGCCGGCTCCACTTGACTAAGTTCCGCTCCTCCTTGAGATGGCGGCTATCAAGATTTTTCCGACCAGTGAGTAGTTCGAGAAGAACAATACCGAAACTCCAAACGTTGCTCTTTGGAGTGAGCATTCCTCGCTCCAAAGTCTCCACGGATAGATTTGCCACGGCCTGGATGGATACAATGTAAGGTATTGTTAAAACCCGAAAGCTCGAGATAAATTGGTGTCCAATTCGTGAAATGCTAATCTAGAAGACTTACAACGGAGGTACTAGAAATTTCTGTCTCGGGTATTTGGCCGACGCAACCATAGCCCGAAAGCTTTGCGCTGAAATCTTTGTCAATTTGTATGCAAGCTGTTGAAAATTCACTATACATTGCCTGTAGAGACACGGGAAACTTTCAGTTAGCACTTACAGTTTCGTTGATCTAAAAGAGAAAAAAATAGGTAAAAGACCCGATTTGGTCCCTGCACTTTCGTGTTTGGATCTTTTATACTTCGGGATCAAATTTGGTCTTTTAACAAAAAAATAAATTACCTGAAAAGGTCCTTCTTCGTGCAAGAAAGTTAAACCTTGTGCTGCGCATAAAGCGATTTTCATTCTGGTATTCCAATCAAGAGGAGGCCCATCTGATCTTCCATACAAAAGCCGATCCAAGCTTCCATGAAAAAGTCTCTCGTAGATCAACATTCTTTGATCAGAACCCTCTCGTGCATGAAACCCGAGCAATCTACATAGGTTTGGATGTTGCAAAGACGCTAGAGTGTTGACCTCGCTTGAAAATTCTTTTAAACCCTACAAGAAGAAAAACAGTGAATTTATGCAATGTTATTTTGATTTTTACAAACATTAATGTAAAGATGCTATAGAGAGTGATTGCATATATAAATGAATTACCTGTGTGGACGGGTGAAGGCGAGTGACAGTGGCGTCAAACTTTTTTGACGTGGAAGCATCATCCCCGAAGGAGGCTTTATATATATAAGAAGAAAGACCTTCTGACATGCATCGGTCGGAGGAGAAGTTGAGGCAAGCCGACGCCACTTCCTCGTATGGAAAGTTCCGGAGCGTTCCGGTAGGAGGCAGTGGTAATGGTCCGGAAACAAAAAGCGGACCACTAGCATTCCCATGGTTGAAACTTGTCGTAGTCTTCAGTGTCGCGGCGCTCTGAGGCGATGGTAAAGGAAGAGGTTGTGGGCTTGGGGACGGTTTTTCCTTTGTGAACAACCCAACTCGGGATTTTAACTCTTCTTGCTCATCGTATTCGACTGATGAGAGGCCTTCTTGTTCTGCAGCGTCAAGGCTCGATGGAGCAGATAGTGCCCTTGTTCTGTGGCTGGCAAATTTGTTTATCGGTTGACTAGGTTTGACTCTAGTCCTAAAACTTGGAGGCGCGGATTGAAGTGAACGGGTTTGGATTTGGGGTTCGGGAAGTGTGGTTGGAGTGTGTTCTTTCGGGGCGACACGTTTCATGGAAGGTGTGTGCTCGTACCTTTTCTTCTTGCTCTTAAGAACCGTGAAACAACCCATCTTTCGCTCAAGAGCTTTTAACACGTAGCAATGATCGCAATCTTTCTGATAAGAAAAATTAACCACAAAACATCAGCCAACAAACCCAATAGACATATACTATAGAAGTTACGGGAAATCAGGAGCATCCATAAAAAAACACAATTTTATCAAATAACATACACTCTCCCGGGGGATGAATAAACCCTTCTTAGAATTTCATCAGTGCAACAATCCCGACAGACACGTAAAGTAAAAGTAGTGGGAACATCCACAAAACACACTTTCTTCAATCAACATAAACTGTCCAGGTGTATTTAAACAGAACGAATAAGCCCTTATCAGAACTTGATCAGTGCAACAAACCCGATATACATATACATAGGAAACAGTTTCGTCAATTAACATAAACTATTCCGGAAAGTTAAAACTCCTAAATAAACCCTTTCAATGTTACTTATCAAATTCACTAAAACGATAATGATGAGATAATGATGAGCAAACGAGTTACAATAGGAACCAAAACCTCGGCATTGACATTCAAAAATTCTCACTCAGAAACGACAATTCAAATTGTTGAACCAAATAGAAACACACAACCCGAATCAACTTCCATCCAAATATCACCAACCCAAATTCAAAAATACAATCTTTTGAAGATTTTAAAATCCCCCAAATCATCAAATCCCCAATTCTTCAAAAACGCCAACTAGGCAAATCATTCACCATGATCACCATAACACCAGATTGGATCTTCAATACGAACAAAACCCAGATCCAAAAACAACTCAGATTTCAAAATTCAAAAAACAATCAACACAAAAACCACATTAAATCACCCAAAAAACGAATCATTACATCCATTTAATCACCACAATTACTCACATCCATCAAGATAACAAACCCAATACCTAATCCAAGCAAAACAAAAAACCCACAAAACGTAGAATCAAAAATCCAAATTGCGACCAGAATCTGAATCAGGAGAAAGAATCGAAGAAAACCGAACCTGAGAACTTCAAATTCTTCGCAGCGAGAGAGAAATGGTGAAGAAATTGGAATCTGAGTAGTTGTGGGTTTGATTTGGTGAAGTAGAAAAAGCAAATTAAAACCCTCAGAAGAGTCAAAGAAAGCAGATGGAAAATTGTGGAGAGAGAGAGAGAGAAAAGTAGTCGGAGGAATATTATTAGAGAATTGAACAGAAAAGTGAGAGAGTCCAATGAGTGGTCAAAGCTATCAATTAACAAATTTAAAGTCATTATTGTTGTAACTTAAGCTTCTTCTTTTTTTCCTCTCTTTTTTGCCCTCATGTCTTTATCATTTCACTATTTAGTACTAATCGTCAATTGACTGATATAATTTTACGTCGGTTGCAATCTAAATCAAATCATTTAAGTGATGGCACATGTTTAAATTTCATTTATACTCACTCAAGTGAACTTGTGAGAGCGGAGTGACCCGTCCGAGTCCATGATTTTAAATGAGGTGTCATCACCTTATCAGTTTTTTAAACTCAAAATTACTAGTTTAGGTTGCAACTGATATAAAATTATATCGGTCAACTAATGTCCATATTAATCATGAGTAATATGGGCATCAGTTGTCCTAATAAGGTGATGACACCTCATTTAAAATCATTGATCCGAACAGGTCGCTCCGCTCCCACAAATTCACTTGGGTGAGTATAAGTGTAATTTAATGAGGTGTCAACAACTCATTGGCTTGATTAAGTTGCAACTGATCTAAAATTATATTAATCAACTGATACACATTTTACTAATTAATTATTTAGTATTCAGATATTTTTGTAATTGTGGAATTACCAAATTGCCCCTGGTGGTGGATGGTGATTTGATCATTAATGATATTAGGTGGGAGAATTTGAATTTTGAATGTTAAACATTCATAATTCATTGAGTCGAGTAAAGGTAACATATTCGTATTTTGGGTTGAGTATCTATGATTTAAAGAGTTTAACTTGATTTGATTTGAATGAATTCTTATTGTAGAATTCAAATTTTACGTGTAAAATATGCGATTTAGTACGAGTTTGTAGGGTCTCGTAGTAGAAACTGTGGATATGCAAAGCTAACAATTTGGACGGAATCCACGGGCACCTAAATTATGACCTATCCTTTATATTTTGAATTGCATGAACTAGGTCAAACTACATTTTGACTTTTATTTATCGGGTGGAGAAAACCCACACAGTTTACATGCACTTCCAAAAACACGATTCAAAATTAAATCTTCTTTCGGGTTTGATGGAGCAAATTTGTATAAACTCTCACATTTCGCACGCAAAATTCAAAATCGTAACCCATAACTCATGTATCTTTTTGTGCCTTTTCGGGTCAAACAGGGCAAATCCCTTGAGCCTCATATTTTACATGCAAAACCCGAAAACACCACTAAGAACCCAAATCTCTCTCTCTCTCACTTTGCGGATCGGGCAGGGGCAAACTCAAGTGAACATCCCCGTGTTACGTGCAGAACCCGAAAATGCTATCTAGAACTCAAATACATTTCGGGTCGGGTTTAGTTTACACGGGAACCAAAAACCGAACTAAAATTCGAATTATCAGCTCTAAGCAATTCAACCGCGTATCTCTAATATCTAAATACACAAATTAAAGAAACTAAATTCAATTTATGTAACCTTCAAAAATCTTCTGGTAATTGAAACAGTTCCCCAAATCAAACACCACCAAACAAACCAAAATTACCGCCAATGCCATCGCACCAACAGCTCTTAACGAACTTTTAAATTTCCTGTTCTTGATCAACAAAACAGAGCAAAACAGAGAGACCACACAGAAAAACACAATCTTCATCTGTTTATTTCCCGACACAAATCGAGACAGAAACACAACGATCCCAGAAATCAGAGAGTAATTTGCAATCGGTTCCTGCAAACACACAAATCGAATTTCGGATCGAACTATTAAAATTTCAAAATTTGAGCAAAACAGAGCATACAAAATTAAATACCTGATACGCAATCTGTTTCTGTTTCTTGGCGAATTTCTTGGTTTCTTTGATTTGGGTGTTCGAAATCGATCGGTCTGGAGTGCGAAAAGCTCGGAATTTTCTGAAAATTCTGATTAATTTTGACTTGAAGGTTCGCGATGGTCGATTTGTTGTGGATTTGGACTCTGTTTTCACTCTGAGGTGGAGGATTTTGGGGAGCTTGAGGTTGAAGGAGATGGAGATTCGGCGAAAATTCCAAGTGGGAACTAAGTGTTTTGCTCTGAATTTGAAAATGAAGGGCTTAGATTTGGCTTTAATGCTGATTCGCCATTGTTGGTGCTCGTTAGCTTGCATTGTAAGATGCAGAGCAACGGTTGGTTTTCTGGAGAAGAAAGAGACGACCTGTACTAGCCGTTGGGTTTGTGGGTTTCTCCAGATTTTTGAATTTGAACAGTGTCGGGGATCGGATATTGGGCCGGTTGGGCCCAGTTTATGGGCTTTGAGTTTTGGGCTTTCGGTGTGTTTTGATTGTTGGGCCTTGAGCTCATTTTGTTGGGTTAAGCCCATACTTTTGCTAGTAGTGTGTCTTGTCATCTCTTTGGTCCAATTCATACGTGTACCTAGCCATAGCGAAAGCGAGTTTTCATGGGCAATTGTCACTGCTCATAGACCCGAACCTTGTGATCTATGCATAACCAGTATGAAACTTGGATGAAACTAAGTGGAGGTCCAAACCGAATGATCTTGAAGCATCAACGGATGAGTTGTGGCTAGGAGTGAAATGTCGCTCTCACCCAAAATGTGTTGAAGCACAACAATTGACCGGATATTTAGGGGTAAAGCATTGTTTTGGGTGCGGGCTGCAAAAGCGGTACCAAATCGAGGCAACACTAAACTAAACTAAATTTACGAATGAAATTTGTTTGAATCAGAGCAACTCCAAACAAAATAGTATCAAAACAATGTGAATAATTTACGAACCAAAATGAAACAATTATCAAATTAAGTGCCAATTCATAATACTGTAGGTCATTAGAGGATCCAAATGAAATGTTTTCATTGCAAAAAATCCCCCCCAAAAAAAAAACTAGCCGTAACTTATTGATTGAGACTCTTAGCCACTAAATAATAACCAATAAGGTGAAATCACATCATCGATTAATACTCATACGCATACTCATGGATCTACTTTTTATTTATCTTTTAACTGAGAATCTCAGCTAATAAATCATGATTTTAGATTCCGTACACTTGAATCATACATACATTACCCAATAGAGGTGACACAATTGATTAACACAGGCTGCGTGAGTGAGAGAGATGAAATACTTAATATGTGAACAAACCTCGAATGAGAAATAGTATAGGTGTGGTCAAACGGCTTAAACGTGTCAACCGCCAAAGTGCGGGCCCGTTCTAGTTTATTTTTTTTTATTTTTTTTTCGGTCTAAGCCATGGGGTTCCAGAGCGGCCTCGAATGAGAAATAGTATAGGTGTGGTCAAACGGCTTAAACGTGTCAACCGCCAAAATGCGGGCCCGCTCTAGTTTATTTATTTATTTTTTTTTCGATCTAAGCCATG
>JAYMTK010000209.1:0-27070 GCA_036897405.1 Pelargonium myrrhifolium | reverse complement strand
TGACTTTTGACTATATATAAAAAAAAAACATGTATTCTGGTCTAAGTCTACTGATTTTGTTGAACAATGTGCCATTATTTGATTGTTAAAGAGGGAGAGATAATCATGTTTAAGCTTCATTGACTCTGAAGTCAGTAAATTATGTTTAATTGTTCTCCTTCTGCGCAACTTCTTTATTAGACAGCAAGGAACCCTTTTTTTTTGTTTATTGCCAACTGCAAGTTGATAAGTATGCTTTGGTTTGCAGAGTCAACTTCAAGAACAAACCAGACTCAAAACACAGAAGCAGAGGAAAGAAGATCAGAATGGTTGTACCTGTGCAATATTTGGTGCTAGCACAGTTGGCTATTCTGTTATTTTCGCCGAGACTGAATAGATTGGCACTTGCAGCACCCTCACAAGCAAAGCCTGGATGCCAAGAAAAATGTGGAGAAATTAACATCCCATATCCTTTTGGGATTGGAAGAAACAGCAGCAACAAAGGCTGTTACCTTGACAAGTGGTTCGAGATCGACTGCAACACAAATTCCAGCACTAGTCCAAGGCCTTTCCTGAAGAGAGCCAACCTGGAGGTTCTTGAAATTACCTTACCAAATGGAAGCAATGAAGTAGGTCAGGTTCTTGTCAACAGTCCAATATTTTCAGCTGATTGTAATGGCACTAGCCAGGTAGCTGGTCAAGTAGTGAACTTGAATGGAAGCAACTTCATCTTCTCTCAGATCAGAGACAGTTTCGTTGGAATTGGTTGCAACAGTCGCGCCTTGATGGCAAACATAGAACCTGCTCTTATTGGTTGCTCATCTATTTGTGGTAGAGATGGAAACAATACTTGTTGCGAGAACACAATCCCCTCGTTTCTCAACATTTTCAATGTGAGTTTTGAGAGCATAGGTGTTGCAGACACAAGGGGAGAGGCATGTAAATATGCCTTCATAGCTGATACGAGCTGGTTACAAGCTAGTAATGACTCATGTGTCTCTCGCATTCAAGGCTTGGAATATGTTCCTGCTTGGTTGAATTGGGGCATATCAGATAACTCAATTCCTGGGATAACCTCGAGAAGATACTCAGATAGTATTCCCCTCATTTCTTTCTCGTACACTGTTTACTATCGTACATTCTTGAGTGATAAGCATATAACTCTTCAAGCCTATTGTTTACCTGGGTATGAAGGAAACCCATATCTCGGAAATGGATGCCAAGGTAATTTTTTTGCTATAATCTATAGCTTGCATCAACTAAGTGAAATAGCTTCATTTGCTTTGCTTTGCAATTTTTTGTCAGATATCAATGAATGTGAGAATCCAAATACTACATGCTTGGGCACTTGTGAAAACACACTTGGATCTTACAAATGCACAAGTAGAAGAACTCAGATCAACATGGTAATTATAGGTATAACATGCTCTATCCTCTTAGATTGGAAAATATTCAGTCAAAATACTTGTATGTAGAAGTCAACTAACCGGCGAATTCCCATATGCTTGAGTTATGCAGGGCTTAGCTCTGGTCTTGGACTACTAATTGCAGTAGCTGGTTCATGGGGATCTTGCAAAGTGATAAAGAAAAGAAACAAGATTAAGCGCAAGAAAATGTTCTTCAAGCGAAATGGAGGTTTATTGCTTGAACAGCAATTATCTTCAAAACAAGGCAGTGTGGAGAAAACAAATGTGTTCACCTCGAAGGAGTTGCAAATAGCCACCGATGGTTTTAACAAGACCAGGATACTTGGGCATGGCGGTCAAGGTACTGTCTATAAAGGAATGCTACCAGATGGAAAAATTGTTGCAGTTAAGAAGTCCATAATTGAAAACGAAGGAGGCCTCGTTGAACAATTCATCAATGAGGTGGTCATTCTTTCACAAATCAACCATAGGAACATTGTGAAGCTCCTAGGCTGTTGCTTGGAGACAGAAGTTCCTTTGCTGGTTTACGAATTTGTCCCCAGTGGGACACTTTCACAGTATCTTCATGGTCAAGTTGATGAGTTCCCAGTTTCGTGGAAAATGCGCTTACAGATTGCCACTGAAGTTGCTGGAGCTCTTTCCTACTTGCATTCCACAGCTTCTACCCCCATTTATCACCGGGACATTAAGTCTTCTAACATACTTTTGGATGAAAAATATAGAGCAAAAGTAGCAGATTTTGGAACTTCAAGATCAGTTTCCATTGATCAAACACACCTCACCACCCTTGTACATGGCACATTTGGGTACTTGGATCCTGAGTATTTCCAGTCAAGTCAGTTCACTGATAAAAGTGATGTCTATAGTTTTGGAGTTGTGCTCGTTGAGTTGTTAACAGGGCAAAAGGCAATATCTTCTCTTAGGTCAGAAGAAGGAAGAGGTTTAGCTACATACTTTATCACAACAATGGCAGAGAATCGTTTGTACGATATTCTTGATACTCAAGTTGTGATTCAAGGAGAGGAAAATGAGATCATGGCATTTGCTGAACTTGCAAAAAGATGCTTGAATTTGAACGGGAGGAACCGGCCTGCAATGACAGAAGTTAGGATGGAATTAGAAAGGATCAATGGTTTGCATAGAGCAAGAAGTGGAGATAGAGAAGGAAATTATGAAGTAGTTGATTACAGGAGGAGCCAAGAAAGTGAGGTTTGGGATGATGTTCCTACTACATTTTCTGGATTAAATACTCGCTTAGCTTTATCAGTAGATTCTCGACCATTACTACCAAATCATTCGTGGTGAATAAAATGTTGTGTTCCACAGTTTCTGCTTTCAAGTTGTTCTAGAAACCATTGTAATGGAAATCTCTGAATGTTGAAAAAAAAAACATCTGTTTCATTTAAAATATGAAATTTCAGTTTAGCATCTCAATATCTCATTTTCTTGAGTTTATTCCTCTCTTTTGTTCACCAGTCTGCATATCCACAGAATACCAAAGACAAAAGTCAGGAATCCAATGCCAAAATCTGCACAACTCAAGCAAATGGGACATTTTTCATTTAGTTGGCTTGTACAGATTCAAGTTTATATAGCAATAGCGAGAGAAAAATGTATTGTTCTTGCAGTCTATTTCAACTGGTCATGGCTTGTGATGACTTGTGCCTAACTCTACTAATGTTTACACATTCCACATATCAGCAGGAACTGACAGATTGGTATTACACTTCAAGTTTTTCTCCATTAGTATCTTTGGCAAAGAGAATATTTGTACTGATGTAGAAATGTTACCTAGCAACAAGTAATGAACTGATGTTGCTATTATGCTATTATTAGCTTCTTGTGTTATGTCTCTAAGATAGCAGTACAGTGTAAGTATTGGAATTTTGATTGTGCGAGTACAGAAATTATCAAAAAATTACTCTGCATTCAGAACATGAACTAAACCACATTGCTTCATCACCATGACTCACTTGGTAACAATGGGTATGCATCTAGTGAAGAACTTGTCTCGTTGTCCATTGCAGATCCCGCGGATGCAGAAGCAGCATCCCACGGCCCAGACTCTCGGTTCCCAAGACATTCAATCTCTTCATAATTTGCATCACCAATACTAACATCAACGCGCGCCATTCTGATCCTTTCCAACTCTGTGAAAACTTCCCTCATTGTAGGCCTCTTTCTCCCATTCAAGTTCAAGCATCTTTTCGCCAAGTTAGCAACACCAACAACATCACCCTCCCTACCTTGTTGCTTCACTTGAGGATCAAGAATATCGAACAAAAGATTCTCCTTCATCGATATGAGGAAGTACGTTGCCAAACTCCTACCTTCTTCTGATCCCAACGAAGAAATCGGCATTTGTCCCGTCAAGAGCTCAGCAAGCACGACGCCAAAGCTGTATACATCGCTCTTATCAGTGAACTGGCTGGACTGGAAGTACTCAGGGTCCAAGTACCCGAATGTTCCATGGACTAATGTTGTTAAGTGAGTTTGATCAATGGAGATTGATCTTGAGGTACCGAAATCAGCTACTTTTGCTCTATATTTATCATCCAATAGTATGTTCGCAGACTTGATGTCCCGATGATAAATGGGGATAGAAGCTGCAGAGTGCAAGTAGGAAAGAGCTTCTGCAACTTCAGTGGCAATCTGTAAGCGCATTTCCCATGAAACTTGGAACTCCTCAATCTGGCCATGGAGATACTGAAAAAGTGTCCCATTGGGGACAAACTCATAAACCAGTAGAGGAACTTCTGTCTCCAAACAACAACCCAACAACTTGACAACATTTCTGTGGTTAATTTGCGAGAGAATAACAACCTCGTTGATGAACTGTTCGAGCCCTTTATCTTCGACTTTCGACTTTTTGACAGCAACAATCCTTCCATTTGACAGCATTCCTTTGTAGACAGTGCCTTGACCACCCTGTCCAAGAATTCTATTTGCATTGAAGTTATCAGTGGCTTTCTCCAACTCCTTTGAGGTGAAAACTTTTGTTGTTTCGACATTGCCTTGACTTGATGATATTTGTTGTTCTAACAACAAACCACCATTTCGTTTGAAGAATTTCTTCTTGAGCTCAATTTTCTGTTTTCTCTTAAAGATTTTGTACAACCAGCACGCCGCTATGATCAAAATCAGTAGTGCAAGGCTAGAGCCAAGAACTGCATAACAAAAGCAAATGAAAGGATCAACTAAGTATTCCATTTCTTGGGCTCTCATAGACTTCAAAAGCAGTCTACTTTAGCAAAAATCTAAACTAAAGCTGTTGTGCATCTAAATAATTGATATGTAGCAATTATATAATCACCAATTCTTGAAGACTATATTTATCAACTTAAAATTACAGGGAAGGGACCAATAGCTAATCTTGCCATATAAGATGAGGAACATGTTAGATAACAGACTGACATACCTATAATTATGATTTTAACCCGATGTTTACCCCCCTCACATCTGAAACCTCCATATGTATTTATACAAGTCCGCGAGTCCTCCCAGCACCAATTTTTCTTTGGATCATCACATTCATCGATATCTGACATATATATAGGAAAGGAGGTCAAACAGATCATTTTGCAATAACTAACCATATATGATGATGTTCTCACTTTTCACATTTATTGAAGTAACAGATTATTATGTGAGAAATGAGTTCAAGAAATTGAATTACCTTGACATCCATTGGGGAGATATGCATTTCCTTCAAAACCCTCTTTACAACTGCATCGAAGCCCTGTCTCCCACGGGTTGTAGCTACACGTGAAAGACGAGTTTTGCTGATTGCTTTGTTGTCTCAGTCTGTTTCCCTCATCTGTCAGATCCATATAATCTATACACAGATCCAGCAAGGCAGGAGCATATTCCATGTCTTGCACCATGGAGAAGCAACGCGTCTGTGAATTGGCTAAAAACATGTCATTCTCAACTAGGAAGGCATACCTGCAATGTTCCTCTTGATCTACACTTCGATAAGTAACATTGAAAATCGTGAGACGTAGAGGGACTATGGTTTGGCAGCAAGCTCCGTTACAACTGGAGGTGCACCCAGCAACAACTGTCTCGCGTATATTTTCTATCAGGGCGCGATTCTTGCAACCTGCAGCAGTGAAAGTATTCTTGGTACTGAAGAAAAAAGGGCTTTCTTGCAGGTTAATATGACCTATGCTGCTATTAGTATTGCTGCTGCGGCTGCTATTACAATTTGAAGAAAATATTGGACTTTTGATGCGAATCAAATCAGGTAAAAAAATCTCCATCACCTCCAGGTTGAGCTTCTTTAAGAAAGGCACGGGGCTATTGCTATTGCTATTGCTGTTACTCACGCGACATTCTATCTCCAACCATTCGTCGTAGTAGCAACTGCTGTTGCTTCCATTTCTTCCTATTCCAAAGGGATACGGAATGTTGATGCTTCCACATTTTTGCTGACAACCAGGCTTTGCTAGTGATGAAGGTGATACAGCTGCAAATGAACTGAATGGTGCCTCCAACAGTAGAAGAAAAAGAACCAACATCATTACTTTTTCTTGATGACTATGCACAATATTCACATGACAATGGTTGAAATATTCAGTAGTGGAACACTTTAGCCAAGAAACAAGAACTGCAAAACAAAATCAGATGAAGCTTGAAAAGGACAGAATTCACAATATCATCAGAAATGCTAACATTTCTAGTTACAGATCTAGAGATCGCGTGAGTAAATAAAGCAGAAAGAGACAAGATTGAACCAAGTCATAGACTAGTCTTGAGCTGTTTTCACATGCCTGTCTTTTTCATATATATTTGCAGAAAGGGAGCCAAAAAAATGGTATTATTGGTTCATGTTTCACACTGGTTCACATTTGCTTGTTATTTAATATATGTTTGTCAAAGGAGTAGTTGCAAGATTCGTCTAGTTTTGCAATGGCTACAATAACTTGGATTGTTTATTAACTCGTGGCGCCTATCAAGTATATTTTATTTCTTTCCCCTCTAACAAACAAACAAAAACTATTTTCTTGTTCTTTATTTCAGTATCTACCACCTCAAGAAACAAAGAAAGTATTCCATAACAGAGACATCGATTCACATATGAATAAATGCAAACAGTGCACAAGTTTACAAGCATCATATGAAGAATTAAATACATACAACAATGAGGAGTGTCAAGTCAAAATTAAAAAAACTACGGACAAAAAAAATCAGCAGAGACAGAGCACTCAGAGAACAATTACCATCCCATTTTGTCAGCCATATTTGCAGGTTCCATTCGGTCGAGCATTTCTACAAACAGGCTCAGTGCATTGTAGTGTCCGGCCACGTAAACCTAGAGAGGGACTAAATTAACCTTGTACTTTTGAGAAGTTGAGTTGCCAGAGTTAGACCATCCCATAATTAAAAGGTCTACTGTATGTATATATGTTCTAAAAATTGCTGTCACAAATTTGAAACAGATTTGATACACCAACATCAAGAGTGATCAGCACAAGCAACTGCATATTATTGGTATTTTAACAATTAAGTGACAAAGTCGGAAATGAACAAGTACAAAAACTATTAAGAAAATACTAGCT
Organism: Pelargonium myrrhifolium; assembly: GCA_036897405.1. Lineage (NCBI taxonomy): Eukaryota > Viridiplantae > Streptophyta > Magnoliopsida > Geraniales > Geraniaceae > Pelargonium > Pelargonium myrrhifolium. Next base: position 20,103 of record JAYMTK010000209.1, on the reverse strand, counting down.
ACTTACTTCTATAATAAGGATATGAAATCAACCACATTGTCTCATCAAAATGACTGACTTGGTAACAGAGGGTGGACATCTGGCGATGATGAAGAAGAACCGGCACTCCAACGCCCAGATTCTTGGCTTGTAACATCTTCAATCTCTTCATAATTTGCATCATCATTAACAGAAATGTGAGATGATCTGATCCTTTCCAACTCTGCGGAAACTTCCCTCATTGAAGGCCGCTTTCTCCCATTCAAGTTCAAGCATCTTTTTGCTAAGTTAGCAACATCCACAATATCCTCTTTCCTACATTGCTGCTTAACTTGAGGGTCAAGAATATCAAACAAAAGGTTCTCCTTCATCGACATGAGGAAGTATGTTGCTAGACCTCTACCTTCTTCTGGCCTCAATGAAGAAATTGGTGTTTGTCCAGTTAAGAGCTCAGCAAGCACAACACCAAAGCTGTAGACATCACTCTTATCGGTGAATTGGCTGGACTGGAAGTACTCAGGGTCCAAGTACCCAAATGTTCCATGAACTAATGTTGTTAAGTGAGTTTGATCGATGGAGATTGATCTTGAAGTACCGAAATCAGATACTTTTGCTCTGTACTTCTCATCCAATAGTATGTTTGTAGACTTGATGTCTCGGTGATAAATGGGGATGGAAGCTGCAGAGTGCAAGTATGAAAGAGCTCCTGCGATATCAGTGGCAATCTGTAGGCGCATTTGCCAAGAAATTGAGAAGTCTTCATCTTGGTTATGGAGGTACTGGAAAAGATTTCCATTTGGGATGAATTCATAAACCAGTAGAGGTACTTCGGTCTCCAAACAACAACCCAACAACTTAACAACATTCCTGTGGTTGATTTGTGAGAGAATGACCACCTCATTAATAAATTCTTGCAGCCCTTTATGTTCGACCTTTGACTTCTTCACAGCAACGATCCTTCCATTCGATAGCATTCCCTTGTAGACAGTGCCTTGACCACCTTGTCCAAGTATTCTATTTGCATTAAAGCGGTCAGTGGCCTTCTCCAACTCCTTTGATGTGAAAACTTTTGCTGTTTCAACATTGCCTTGACTTGATGATATTTGTTGTTCTAACAACAAACCACCATTTCGTTTGAAGAACTTCTTCTTGAGTTTAATCTTCTGTCTTCTCACAAAGACTCTGTACAACCAGCATAACACGATGATCAAAATCAGCAGTGCAAGGCTAGAACTAAGAACTGCATACAAAAGCAAATGAAAACATTAATAGATAGAGATATGAGTGCCAATATGTTATCCGCTCAAGAATTCAAAATTACAAGGAACTGACAGTTCATCTTGTCATATAAAATATAGAAGAATATGTTAGAGAAGAGTGTGATATACCTATAATTATGATTGTAATCCGTTGTTTACCACCATCGCACCTGAAACCTCCATATGTATTTATACAGGTTCGGGAGTACTCCTGGCACCAATTTTTCTTCGGATCCTCACATTCATTGATATCTAGCATATATATAAAGACAACACAAGGTCAAACCGATATTATGCAACAACTAGCATATATATGTTATAAAATTGACATAGAAAATCCTCACATTCATTGAAGTACCATATCAATAAGTGAGAAATAAGGAGTACGTTCAATACTTTATATGTAGCTGAAATTGTTGTAATTTAGAGAGATGGTTTTAAGTTTTAACTACTACACAATATAGAAAAGAAGGCATTGTATTACCTTCTAGTAAAAAAACAGAACATTTGCAAGATGTTATCAGTATCAGTCCATGAAACTAATTAACCATCATAACACAGCTTATCATAATATGTCGATGATTACACGTGAAATGAATGATGGTTTATAACAATTTTGGTGACCCTTGGATCAACTGTTCAAGTGTCATCTTTTTTCTGATAGTTGAAGCCTTGAAGGGTTGGCATAAGTTTTGAAATTCAACTCCCTTTGGCCATTGTTGATAAAACATTAGAATTGGAAAACATTTGTATTATGTATTTATATAACAAGATCAAGGCACAGATAAGATTAATGGGGCGGGGAAGGTACAAATTAAGTAAATTCAACTTACCTTGACATCCATTGGGGAGATACGCATTTCCTTCAAAACCATTCTTACAACTGCATCGAAGACCAGTCCCGCCAAGGTTAAAGCTACACAAGAAAGACGAGTTTGGCAGATTGCTTTGTTCTCTCAGTCTGCTTCCCTCAACTGTTGGTTTCGTATTATCAATACACATATACAGTATGACGGGAACATATTCCAAGCGTTCCACCATGGAGAAGCACCGCGTCTGGGAATTGGCTAAAAACAAGTCATTCTGAACGAGGAAGGCATACTTGCAATGTTCCTCTTGATCTCTACTTTGGAAAGTCACATTAAAAACCTTGAGACCGAAAGGGACTGTGGTTTGGCAGCAAGCTCCACTACAACTGGAGGTGCACCCAGTAACAACTGTCTCGTCTTCATTTTCTAACAAAACACGATTCTTGCAACCTGCGACAGTGAAAGTGTTTTTGGTACTGAAATAAAAAGGGCTTTCTCGCAGATCCATTACACTGCTATTACTTCTGCTGCTGCTGCCATTACAACTTGAAGATAATATTGAACCTTTAACGCGTACCAAATCAGGTAAATCAATATCTAGCACCTCCAGGTTGAGCTTCTTTAAAAAAGGTACGAGGCTAGTGCTGCTGCTGCTGCTGCTGCTGTTACTTACACGGCAGTCTATCTCCAACCATTCGTTATAGTAGCAATGTTCATTGTTTCTGTTACTCCCTATTCCAAGAGGATATGGAATATCAACATTTCCACATTTTCCTTGACAACCAGGCTTGGCTAATGATGCATCTGCGAATAAATTGAATGGCTGCAACAGTAGAAGAACAAGAATCAACATCACTAGTATTGCACAATCCTTTTTCTTTATGACCATATGACAGTGGTTGAAATCAGAAGAGCTGCTTTACAAAATCTAATGAAACATGAATTTTATAAATTCACAATCATCAAAATTCAAAATGTTAACACTTCTATGGAGGTCTGTTGAACTTTATGTAAATAAAGAAGAAGAAGCAGACTACATTGAACCAAGTTACACACTGGTCTTAAGCTTTTTCTACATATCAATATCTTTATAATTTGTGGCAAGGGAGTCAAATAAATGCTATCATTAGTTTCTATCAACATACGTATGATTCTCCAACTATAATATTATGATACCTTATATTCAAGACTGGATTAAGAGGCAGGACTGCAGGTATACCCCACTGGTTCACATTTGCTTGTTAAAAAAATGTGTTAGTCAAACAAAGAAAAGTTTCAAGATTTGTTTAGTCTTGAAATGGCTATGATCATCATGTGGATGAATGTTTTGTTCATTACCTCTTGAGGAAGTGGAGGATCAAGAATGCTCAGCCGTTCATGGAGTGATGTGCAGCAGAGATTTGATTGTCGTTTACTGTGACCTCATATTCAAGAGCTTGTAATCTGTAATTAAATGCATATTCTTTATTATTTAAAGAGAGGACAAAGACTAAGCACCTAACATTTCTAAATGCTACTAATACTGGCTAATAAACCACACTTTGCCCCACTATTAAACTCAACTTATCAGTCTATTATTTAATAAGCTCTTTAGTTTTTTTCCCTCTTGTAGGTCCCTTTTTGTGAGAAAAAGGAGCATCCAGTACCGTAGTTGAACCGTATCTAGCTACATTTTTATTTTGCTTGAATTGATTAATCTAGCTTCCACTTCAACGCGGAAATTAGGTGGAATAGTTCCTTAACTTTTGAAGAAAATTCAATGCTCCTCGTCACAGTACACGAACAATGGTCAAACCACAATAGCAAGTTTTGAATTGAAAGACTTAACACGCATAAACTAAACATTAGTAGGAGAGCTTAAGTAATCAAGAAAATACAATGGTCAAACCACAAGAGCACGCTTTGAATTGAAAGACTTAACACGCATAAACTAAACATTAGAGCACATTTAACACGCATAAACTAAACATTAGTAGGACAATAGAGCACATTTAACACGCATAAACTAAACATTAGTAGGACAATACATGTACACATAATCAAGAAAATGGCATATATAAGTGTTAAATTTCATAACGGAAACATTAGAGCACATAAACTAAACAAGAGCGTGTTTTGAATTGAAAGATTTAACACGCATTCATAACGAGTTAATATGTAATGGTTTGGGCTTCCACTACTAAAAGGTCAATCTTGTTAATAGGGTTTCACTTGCACCATTATACATATCCACTTTACTTTATATTTTTTTCGATGTGGGACACTTTATCACCCACTTCAACAAAAAGAAGAGTCATGCAGGAAAATTTTACCTTGCCAGTTGCCATTAAAGAACCATACCTTATAAGAATATTGGTTGGACTAAGAAAATAACCATTTTTTACTTTGACTTCTGTTTATTTCAATGTTTCATTTCAACTAAGGTGTAGAGGGAAAATAAACACAAGTAGGAGAGAGCTTAAGCCAAAGACAACACAAGTTCATAATCAAAGTCTCAGAGGAAATTTTTCGCTTGCCATTAAAGAACCTTACCTTATAAGACTATTGTTCTTCTATATATTCAGTCTCTACACATCTACATTCAGAATGGAATTCACACACCAAATGAGTAATTTCAAGTGAAAACAATTAAATTACTATCAAATTCAACATATACAGAGTGAACTCACCCAAAAAAGATGTCATTTCGCCCAGCATACATGAAGGGATTGTGTTCTGGCAGCATTTCACACCGGGACAACGAACTAGCCCTGCAATAGTATTAGTACTCTTGTCGTTGCCTCTGCATCTGGATTCAACATCTTCTGTAAATCATCAGTTCAACAAAAGTCAAGTAGCTAGAAATATATATTGTTACCAATAATGTATGTCAGTGACACAACAATATGCTCTGCACTCAAATTAACATAATTCATAATTGTCCCGGGACATAGAATAGTCCCCAATTAGGTTGTTCAAAAGTTAGTCAAATGCTTAGAGGGGACACTGGATAAATGCAAGTTGGAAATAATGGTGAACATGAATTTCAGAAACAAATAGAACAATCCAGTTAACTAATTGGTTTCTCTTACAACTATGCACAAACAAAAAAAATTATCGAGGTCACATACCGAACTCTGCGCAAATGCATACCCATATACGTCTTTAGATTCACTGACTTTAGTAATGTTTTAGTGATTCTCCATCTACAAGAGAAGAAGCTATGCTGCTATCCACTTAAAATCTTGCAGACACTGAAACAGAGATGCTAGCTCCATCTACAAGAGAAGAAGCTATGCTGCTATCCACTTTAAATCTTGCAGACCCTGAGACAGAATCACAACTCAAAAGTAAATATACTACTAACATATATCCAACCATAATTTTACTGGACTGCTATCCCCTTCATAATCACAAAATGTCCGGTTGTGGTGATACCTATGGACTATTTGACGAAGGACTTAAGTTTAAGCATAGTTATTAATATTTAATTAGTTTATGTACTGAATTTATTTTCTTTTAATTGTTTTCAGATTAGATTTGTTTTTGAGTTGGTTATGGGTTAGTTATGTTTTCTATTATAAATGGTTTAGTTGGGTCAGTTTGAAGACAGTTTTAATGACAAATTGAATTATTCAGATCAGATTCTGTTTCCTCTCTTCTCCTTTTTTTTCTGTCTTCCTCTTCTATCTCTGTCTTTCTTCTTCCTATTATCCATTTATCCCTATTGTCCTACATCACTATTACTTTCCCTTCAAACAAACAAAAAAACTATTTTCTTGTTCTTTCATTTAATCTCTAAAGCAGAATGAAATTTACAAACAACAATGAAATATTTCAAGTGAAAACAATAAATTACAATCAATTCAGCAGAGACGGCGCGGATTCACCCAAAAAAAAAATGCCATTTCACCCACCATGCATGTAGGTTCCATGTGTTGGGGCATTTCTACAAATAGGTTCAGTGCATTGCAGTGTAGGTTCAGTTTGCCAACATTTCGTTTAAAGAATTTCTTCTTGAGTTTAATCTTCTGTCTTCTGCTAATGACTTTGTACAACCAGCATACTAAGATGATCAAAATTACTAGTGCAAGGCTAGAGCCAAGAACTGCATAACAAAAGGAAAGCGCCGTTTAGATAGAATTTTGATTGCCAATTTGTTGAAAAATAAATAATCATCCATTCAAAATTGCAGTGAAGGGACAATAGTTAGATCTTGCCATATAAAGATATAGTAACACACTTATATATACAGAGGAAAGAACGTCAAACATATACGTAATATATATTTAGAAAGATATAGGTGCTCACATTCATTAAGTACCATAACATTATCTGAGAAAAACAACATTTCAAGACATCATATATAATAGAGCAATTAAGAAATGGGTTTACCCATTATGTGCACCTGTAGTGCCTTTATTTTCCTCTTTTGTTCGAATCATTTAGCAGCATTTTAGAGATTATGAGTGGTCCATTATAAGTTCTTCTTTTATCCATTAGAATAATCAAACCAATCTCTCGAAATCTTTTATTAGCTCAGCGTATAGCTAATAAACAAACCCTTCATCCACAAAATGAGGGTAGCAATTTCAAGATTAAACAAACATTTCAAGTACTAATCATTCTTTGGCTAACATGTAAAATAATTAACTTCAGATGGCATGCATATCAATGTCTAGGGAATATCATATATATATTTTTATATGATATTCTTCTGCACGCCACTCTGTAACCGGCTGTACAATATTGAACCCTTAGAAAAACAAAGACAAAAACCTCCATTGGCTCTCACTCTGCTAGGTATGAGAACTTTATTACTCTGTGAAGAAGCTGAGACTAGCATTGTCCAATTGATCGCCAGGGGCAGCCCAACGTTTTGCGTGGCCTAAACCGAACTTCTAAAATGAGATATACAATATACAGTATTTTTATTATGGGCGAGTTCACTCTGTACTTGCCGAATTTGTTGGCAATTTAACTTGAAATGACTCATTGTTGTTGTATGTAAATTTTTTATTGGTAGATAGCTAGGAGATGAAAGAGTTAGTAAAAGATCATTATGGATTTGTTTTCTTGCAAGTTTGTTTGTATAGTTGATGATTGTTTTATCCTTCCAGGAAACTTCATCACACTATTTACTATGAAGAAATTAAGCCAAGACTATCATTGTCAGGAAGGACTGAAGAACCAACCAATATTGTTGCAAGGTCAGGTTCTTTGATGGCAAGCAAAAAATTTCCTCTTCTAATGTATGCAAATTATTAATGTCTTCACTGTGTGTACTTGTGCTGTCTTTAGCTTAAGCTCTTCCACTTTTGTTTATCTTCCACTTTAGAATAATCAAACCAATTCCTCAGAAATCGGTCCACCACTGTGTAAACAGCAGGCTTATCAGCTAATAAACAAACCCTTCATCCACATGATGAGGGTAGAATTTCATGACTAAATAACAAACCTTTTAGCTAATCTTTCTTTGGCTATCGTATAATAATCAACATGCATATCACTGTCTTGCACATGGTGTCGTAAAAAAGGAGTTGTCGAACTAGAGAATCATGATATGAGCTGATCAAACAATCAATATTCTTCTGCACACCAGTCCATATATATATATATATATAAATGGCTGTACAATGTTGAACCCTTAAAGAAAGAAAGAAAAACATTCATCCGCGTGGTGCTAACAAATAAATTAATAACAAAGTAGATGTCATTGGCTCGACTAAACCTATAACTCTTACTTTTGAACTGTCAAAATCTCATCTCTGTTCCTTCTACAAGGTTTGAAAACTTACTTATTCCGTGAGTATCATATTTACTTTGATAAGACAGATCGAGGAATCAAAATGAGTGTGCAACATTTGGTGTTCTTGCAGTTGATGCTCTCGTTGCTGTGGTGGCCATTGAGTAACACATTGGCTATAGTGTCAGAACCAACTTCTCTAGCAAAGAATGGGTGTCAAGAAATATGCGGAAAGATTACCATTCCATATCCATTTGGAATCGGAAGAGATGGAAACAACAGTAGCTGCTACCTTGATGAGGGGTACGAGATCGAATGTAGGGACAATGGAGGTAAGGCCACAGCCAGACCATTCTTGAAGATGCTTGGCCTGGAGGTGCTAAATATACTTTCTAATGCATCATTAGACAGTTATTCCTATCTAAAATTGGTTGAGGTCAACAGTCCAGTTTTAAGGTCTCCAAGTTGTAATGGTACTGTTGGTGCAGTGAATCAGCCAGTGAAGTTGACAGGAACTGCTTTCACCTTCTCTTATGAGTTTAATAGCTTCGCTGCTGTGGGTTGCGAGAGTAGTGTCCTGATCTCAAATAAAGATCAGAAAGCTGGATGCGCCCCTGATTGCAGTGGAACTTGCTGCGCCACTGCGTTTTCATCAAATCTCGAGGTTCTTAGTGTGAATTTTAACAGTTCAGAGCAGAAATGCCAGCATGCCTTTATAGTTGAGAATACATGGTTACAGAAACATCAACATAAGAGGTCATGTCTCAGCACTGTGCAACATTTGGACTATGTTCCTGCTTTCCTGACATGGGGCATTAATAGATCCTCAGCTGAGGGACACAGACTGAGCAATGAATCAATGTTCTCCAACTCAAGTATTTATTGTTCTGAAGTTGGTACTTATTCAACTCTTAGTTGCTCCTGTGAATATGGTTTTGCTGGAAATCCATATCTTCCTGGTGGCTGTAGAGGTAAATATATATTATTGCGCTTACATCCTATAGTTCTCTATTTTCTGTCCTTACATATTGTTGGAACTGCAGATACTCTCCTCACATTATTTTCTCTATCGTTAAAATCATATCAGTTGTGGTGTATCTATTGTTATTTCACTTATTTGTCTAAAAAGATTATACATTATGCTACAGCTTGTTATTGGAGGAAAATACCTAACTATCACTCTAAATTGCAACAAATAGAGTGTTGAAATCATTATCTCTCACTAAAAATCTGTAAGCTAGCTAGTGTAATGATCAATTTAACCTTCTTCTTCTTTTTTTCTTTTTCTTTATTTAATGTTAGATATCAATGAATGTGAGGATCCAAAGACATATGGTGGGTGCCGATACTTACAGACTTGTAAAAATACGTATGGAAGTTTCAGATGTGATGGTCATTGGATTATGATCCTACTTATAGGTATCTCAGACAGTTCTCTAACATATTCTTCCACATCTTATATGATCATAATTCTATCTATTTGATGCTTTCATTTGCTTTTCTTATATATGCAGTTCTTGGCTCTATCCTGGCACTGCTGATTTTAATCATCTTAGCATTCTGGCTGTACAAAGTCTTTATGAGAAGGCAGAAAATTAAACTCAAGACGAAATTCTTTAAACGTAATGGTGGTTTATTGTTAGAACAGCAAATATCATCAAGTCAAGGCAGTTTCGAAACAACAAAAGTTTTCACCTCAAAAGAGTTGGAAAAGGCGACCGAGAACTTCAATGTAAATAGAATACTTGGACAAGGCGGTCAAGGTACTGTCTACAAAGGAATGCTGTCAGATGGTAGGATTGTTGCTGTTAAAAAGTCAAAGGTTGAAGATAAAGGGATTGAAGAATTTATCAATGAGGTGGTCATTCTCTCACAAATTAACCACAGGAATGTGGTTAAATTGCTGGGTTGTTGTTTGGAGACCGAAGTACCTCTGCTGGTTTATGAATTCATACCAAATGGAAATCTCTTCCAGTACCTCCATAACCAAGATGAAGAGTTCCCAATTTCTTGGCAAATGCGCCTACAAATTGGCACTGAAGTTGCAGGAGCTGTTTCCTACTTGCACTCAGCAGCTTCTATCCCCATTTATCACCGGGACATTAAGTCCGCGAACATACTCTTGGATGATAAATACAGAGCAAAAGTAGCAGATTTTGGTACCTCGAGATCAATCCCTATTGATCAAACTCACTTGACAACATTAGTTCATGGCACATTTGGGTACTTGGATCCTGAGTACTTCCAGTCCAGCCAGTTCACCGACAAAAGTGATGTCTACAGCTTTGGTGTTGTGCTTGCTGAGCTATTAACTGGACAAACACCTATTTCTTCATTGAGGTCAGAAGAAGGTAGGAGTTTAGCAACATATTTCTTGATCATGTCGAAAGAGGAGAACCTTTTGTTTGATATTCTTGATCCTCAAGTGAAGCAACAAGGTAGAAAAGATGATGTTGTTGCAGTTGCTAACTTGGCAAAAAGATGCTTGAACTTGAATGGTAGAACTCGGCCAACAATGAGAGAAGTTGCTGCAGAGTTGGAGAGGATCAGAACACGGCCGATTGCTGTTAATGGAAATGCAAATTATGAAGAGATCGAATATGTTGAGAGCCAGGAGTCCGTGCCATGGGACGATGCTTCTGCAGCTTCCTCAGCCTCTGCAATGGAAATCCAGTTACCATCATCAGCAGATGTCCAACCACTGTTACCAAGCCGGTCATGGTGATGATGATGAAACAATGATCATAGATTCTGTGCTTTGTTCATTTCTGTCTTTATCACTTAGTTGTTAAAATACCAATAATAGGCAGTAGGCCTCTGGCCTCTGCTAAAATGTGTGGTTCTATAACTTTCATGGATGACTATTCTCGATGCAAAAATCTCATAATGACGAGAGTTCTGTGGTTCTGTAACTTTCATGCATGTCTATAGTGTCACGCATGTGAGAAAAAGATGCGTTGACTTTTTAGTATTGAAGACACAAGTCATTGTGTGTAACCCGATTATTACAACTTAACTAGTAATGTGTGAAACAGATTGATTTAATAAATGGAATGCGATAGTATTTACTTTGACATCCACCAGGAAGATATGAATAAAAAAAATGATTATTTGTAAACGAATGAATAAAAATTTATATAATTATATTTATTAATATCATTTAGAAAAATTTGCCCCCAGAATAATGTTTCTGAATCCATATCTGGTGGAGAGGTGCGAGTCTCTTCTTGTGACTATGTTGCATGGAGTTGCTTGGGGCTCTCCTTGGAGTTTATTTACGTATGGTAAAGAGGCGTCAGGCTCTCTCTGGGGCTCTTTTCAGTGACTTGAATATTTGTGAACAAAAAGCGCGCGGGCATGGAGTGCTATGTTAGGAGAATTGGACAACCCTTTTAGTCTTTTGTAGCTCTGAAAGAAGCCCAGAGAAGCTTATGAAAAAGAATTTAGTTTCTAATCAAGCTGCAATACATTTCATACAGATTTTATACTCTTAACAGCTAAGTGACATAGACAAATGAACAAACCACATTAATTGTTTCATTACCATGCTTCACTTAGTAACCGTGGGTGGGAATCTCTGATGACGTTAACTGGATTTCCATTACAGAGCCTGTGCAAGCGGAAGCTTCATCCCATGGACTGGCTACTTACACATTCATAATTTGCCCATTAACAGCACTGTGCAATGTTCTAATCCTTCCATACCCTGCCAACTTCTTTCAATGTAGGCCGCTCTCTCCCATTCAACTTCAAGGATCTTTTTAACAAGTTAGCGCGCAACAGCCCCAACATCATCTTTCCTACATTGTTGCTTAATGACTTTGTATATCCAGCATACTACGATGATGAAAATCAGTAGTCCGCAGCTAGAGCCCAGATCTGAATAACAAAAGCAAAACATCAATTAGATAGAATTATGAACACCAATTCGCGGAAGACTACATTATCCACTCGAAATCAGAAAGAAAGAAGGGACTATAATTTAATCTTGCCATATAAGATAGAATAATATGATAGAGAATAGTCTGACGTACCTATAATTATGATCTTAATCCGATGTTTACCACCTTCACACTTGAAATCTCCATCATATGTAATTATACAAGTCTGAGTACTCTGTACAATAATTTCTCTCTGGATCCTTGCATTCATTGATATCTAACATATGTATACAAAAATAATGATCATTACTCATTAGTAATGTTGGAGCATGGAAGAGAAAATGAATCCAATTGCATCCAGACAGTGTTTGGATTGGATTTTGATTTGGGTATAGAATGGAATTCCATTGATAATGTTCAGTTCGGATGAGAATCACCTCATTCTCATTCTTTTCCATGCTCAAAGTAATGGGAATGGAAATGACAATGGAAATATAGAGGATGGCAACGATAATGGACTTCATTCCCATTCTCAATTTGTTCATTAGCATATAAATGAGGTGATTCTAATCCAAATATTATCAGTGGAAATTTCATAACCATTTTGACATTTTCATTCTCAAACCATAAATCTTAACCCAGACACTACGTATAACTCTTGCAGGAACTAGGTAGGTAGTAGCGTCTACCTCACTCAACTGACCTGCATGCTCAGTGAGTATTATCAAAATTTTCATTTTGCCTCAAACTTTGCTCCCAGTAATTACATTCTTAAAAGAGTCAATACACTAAATACTGACATCAGTGAACTAAGATAACTTTTTAATAAGCTATTTGCAGTTGGTTGATTACACATTTACACTATTAAGTGTTAAGAATAAACATTGATCATTTTTTTTAACCTTACAAACATTGATCATTTTAAGAAAATCATCTTATCTTTTTTTTTTTTCCCTTTCTAAATAGGTCTTCATTATGATAAAGATGCACCCAAATACAGATCCATTACTAGTCATTGGCTTGTAGTTAAAATACACACACACATATACATAAGCGATTGTCTTAAGAAAAAAATGAACTTACTGTTGGCTATTATTTATTGCCATAGCTGAAAGCAACATAGTCTTCAAGTCGTCAATATCCTTGAGCAACTTGTCATTCCCCTGTTTTCCACTAGCTATCTCAACATACAATGCTGCATGGGCCAACAGTTTGCAATAGATCAAATATGTATACATAATGTAAATGTGTACACATACTAGCTACATAATCATACGAAGAAATTATCATTTCAAGAAGCACAAAACTTATATCAAGATTGGCATAATTACTGATAGATTGTTTCCATCATGTACAATATGAAAATCATGTCATAAACAAATAATTTTCCTTGATCAGCAAACAAACAATGTTGTGGAGTGACATGAAAACCAATGGCCAGAAATTTTATGAGAAATTACATAACTATTTTTTTCAAGCGACAATTTTGGAAAACAAGATAGTAATACCCGAGTTATGATTATGAAGATCTTGGAGAATTTCATCCACAAATGCTGACATTGACTTTTTCATAGCATCACATTTCTTATGCAAAATATGCATATCATGTTGAAGAACCTCTTTCTCTAACAACAGAGCTTCCAACTCATCAGTATCTCCTTTTCCAATATCCTTCTGAAATTCTAGACATGTTGTGATAAATCCATCCCTGTAAATTAGCAGATGAATCAATAGTCAGGATCACTGATTCTGAAGTTTAAGAATCATTAGAAGAGATATTTAACTTTTCACTATAGATAAACCAAGCAAACCAAACCACTGGTCATATAATGTGCCAAATAGAAAATTAAAAACAACCCACTTATTGACATTACATAAAATTGTGTCAATACCGCTGGTCATTCATTCTTTTACATATCTCATCTCGCCTCATTTGTAAACCACATAATTCCTCTGCCAAGAGTTTCTCTGAGGCTCTTGCATCAACTATAAAAGGGAAGACAAAATATGGATAAGGAGATAAAGCAACAGTCGTAATTAGAACAGTCTACTAAGAAAAACACATAAAGCTAAAGCCAATAACATACCGAAGTAACAAGCAGTTCTCTCCAACATTGAACATAACTCATTACATAACTCACTAGGAAAGTTCTTCCATTGGCCTTGGAGTCTAATTGCAATCCATGAAACATACTTCTATCACATTGATGCAATGGCCATAAGCTACCATGTATACAAAAATCCTAGTTGCACACTAAACTTCAGACAGGAAGGTGCCAATTTTTACACAAAACAGAAATTCCTGGATAACTTAAAAACAAACCTTTCTTGTACATATGGTGTTAAATCATAAACAATAATTTACGTCTACTCCTTAAAACCTCCCCACAAGCAGTCTCTTTGGATTTCACAAATAATAACAAAAGGGGTACTGCACATATTTGGGGTCTATATGTCTTTAAACAAACATTAATCTGTTTGGCTTTTGAAATTTCTCTAAGGATTGGATTTTTCTATATAATAAATAAACAATCTTTTATTGTTGTTAACTAACTTCCTACACTCTAATATGTCACTCACCACATGGTCAACTGTCCTTTTATCAATTCCACTCTTCCACAATTGTTAACAACCAATCTGAAACTACACAGAAATGCTCCATCATGCATAGCAACCAAAACATTTTAATTAATTAGTTAATTCTAATGAATTTAAAAACAAAATGCAGTGTTATCTCTAAAAAAAATCTTGAAAAAGCATCAAATCCAAGCAAATCATAACCATAAAATGCAGCAACTGTTCGTGAATTATACGAAGATCAAAATTTACCTATGACGGTGCTTAATCCGATGAGCTCGAACTGCGACATGTAAAGCATCTTAGTCAACTCCGATTCTCTTGCAGCAAGAGAGCACTCGATCTCCGAACATTTCACGATTTCCGATTCAATTTCTCGCGTGATTTGAATGTTTTCTTCGATCTCTTCGTTTACATGGTCGAGCATGCCCTTAAGAGAGCATATTTCATTGAGAATCGCTCCTGAATCTTCCATCTTACTCTCTGCTCAGATTCAGTCTAAGAATCGCTCTTGCTATTTTCCTGCGTTTTCCACCATTTGTGGTCCTTTTAAACCTTTCTCCTACCAAGAGATCGTGGAATGGGCCAAATCTCATAAGGCCCATTAGCTGTCTCACCCAATCGGTCCAGGTCATCGGGTCGGTCCAAAAAAGAAAGTTCTACTCATGAATATCAGGTAAAAGACTCGATTTAATTCCTAAGTCCGTTTTGGTCCTTAAACATTTTTTTTACCTAGAATGGTCGCTAACTTTTGTGTTTTAAATTAATTTGATCCTTGAACAGTTGAACATTTCTTTTACTCAGAATTGTCTGTAAACTTTCAAATAAATATTGACCCTAAAAGGTCTCTAAACTTTCAAAAATTGAATCAAAATGGTCATTATCATTGTCATTAGAGTTTTTTATATCAAAAGTTTAGAAACCATTTTGGGTAAAACAAAAATCCAGTATCAAATTAGGTTTAAACTCGAAATTTTGTGAACTATTTTTGAGACAAAAATAAGTTGGACTAAAGTTTATTAGTGTTATTTGCTTGACATTTATGATTTCAGACTCTATGCTTGACATTGAGGTACTCTCACCAATTGTTCACTACTAAATTTTGACTGTTTCAATTCATGTTCTTGTCAAAGAACTGGAAGATAAGTACAAAGAAGTGGGTGTTGAAAAGTTCTGAATTGTGGGGTACTTACTACATTTTTTTTCATTTCAATGCAATTCACTCCACCTGTTTGTATTTATGCCTGACTGAACCAAAACTACTTGTTTGAACGGGCCAGAATGGTATTGTTTTGTTGAAGTCCCTCTCTATCTCTGACTTGTCTTCCCATCAATGAAGAAAGTTAAGGTATGTAACTTCCCATTCTTTATTCTTCGAAGTAGTAAAGTTGATATTTTTTTTTTTTTTTTCATTTTCTCATTAACCACTGAATGAAATAAAACTAATGAGTGAGCTCATGCTGAGAAGCCTCTTTTCCATGTTGAATTTTTTTTGGCTTGGTAATCAAATGATGGACCAGTATGATGGAATTGCTACCTTGTTGAGCTTTCCTAAAGAGAATCAATATGAAAGTGATGAATATTTCTATACTAGCAATTAGTTTTCATATTGATCGAGTCGTAGTATCTTTGTATAATTCTATGCAGAGAGATGCAACTGTTGGTTGTTGTTATATATATGCATCTATACTTACCAAATTTCAGCAAGACAGAAAAGAAAAATGAGATTGCAAGTTGCAACATTTGGTTGATTCTTTTGTTGCTGTGGCAGCCATTGGATAATACATTTGCTATATATAGTTGTAGATTCAATCTTTCTAGGAAAGCCTGATCATCATTCCATATCCTTTTGGAATTGGAAGTGTTGGAAACAATACAAGAAATGATGAACCAATGTATGTGATTAGTATAATTATATGAGAATACAAGTGTTTATAATTGAATTGTTTTGACTATAATAATTCCTTATTGTTTTACTGCAGAGAATTCCTTTTTGGAACATTTGTAAATAAATGTACAATGAATGATCCGAATGTGGCTTAAGGCTTGTAATGGCGGTGGAAATTATATATGAAGAGATTGAATATGTTAGGAGCAAAGAAACTGGGCATTACTTGGATGCTGCAGGATTGATATCTCACTTTTATTCTCTGTCAATGCTAGTATTCATGTGAGAATGATGTGTTAATTTGGTTGAAGTCACTCTCCATCTCATATGCGACTTCCCTGCATTCGAGGAAAGATCATTGGATCAATGAAGAAGGTCAGTAACTTGCCATTCGTTTTAGTTTTCAAGTAGTAAGTTCATATGTTTTTACTTCTCAATAAACCGCTTAAGAAATTAAAACAAATCACATAGAAAGAAAGAGAGAGAGAGAGAGAGAAGTTGAATGACTGGAATGGACCGGCAACACTACGAAAGCAACAAGCATGGTGGTCCTCAAAGAATTTTCTTGGCAGGTTATAACAAGTTCCTGGAGTAAGGAATAAGGTGAGAGCTAGAGTTCAAAATTTTACATTGATAATATAAGTGGTATGTATATATCAGCACTGCCTTATTTTTCCAATGTGTTGTACATTGTTCAACGACTTGGACCAGTTTTTAGATGTTGATACATAATTCAATATAGGAAGAGGCCTAGTGTGAGAGGAAACACAAAGAATGACTGCAATAATTGGTATTACAGTTGATCGCATTAATGTGGTTACTGCAAACAATTGTATAGTCCTAGTCCTGTTAATGTGTAAATTCCACGTTGAAAGAATGTGAAGTCATTATCAGTTGATACAAAAGTTAGGCCCTCCACCTAATTGTTTAAACTTAAACTTTTGGGACATGGCCCATTTAACATGTATGGTGGAATATGGTCTCATTGACTTGAAGTCCACTCACTCTCTACCACACACTAACAAGAACAAGTTTTTTTTTCTTTTTCTTTTCTGTCTCTTCCAGGAAAATTCGTCTCATTGATTACAATGAAGAATCTAAAACTCTGGTGGCAAATATAGAAATTGTGAATTAATTAAAGCTGCATGTTATTTTATACACACACTGGACAGAAAAATGAGTGTGCAACATTTGATATCCTTTTGGTTGATTCTTTTGCTACTGTGGTGGCTATTAGATATTAAATTTGCTATAGTTGCAGATTCAATATCTCTAGCAAAGCCTGGTTGTCAACAAATTTGCTATAGTCACTATTTCTTGTGACAAAGAAGAAGGTTCTCTTTCAAATCTTCAATGTCGCTGTAGACATGGTTTTGCAGGAAACCCATATCTTCCTGGTGGATGTCTAGGTAAATGTTATCGCAACACTCGTTGAATCTTTCCAAAATGATGTCTTTCTATATGTACCCTGATTTTCTGTTTTCCTTCCTTGCACGATTGTTTGAGTTCAAGATATTCCTCTTTTTATTCCTTCTTTTGTTAAAGCTTAAAACTTCTGATAGTTTACTGAATGTGGGGGCTGTTCTATACTTCTATTCAGTATCTATTACATGTATATGCTAGTTGTTGCAGAATGATCAATTTGACCTTTTTCCCTTTATTTTATGTATGTCAGGTATCAATGAATGTGAAGATCCAGAGAGAAATTGGTGCCAAGATCACTCACTGACTTGTATAAACTTCAAAGGAAGTTACAGATGTGAAAGTGGTAAACATCGGATAAAGATCATAATTATAGGTATGTCAGACTATTCTCTAACATAATCATCTATATCTTATATGGAAAAATTAAATTTTAGTCCCTTCACTCTCTGCAAATCGGTGATCATTTACTTTTGTTGTGCAGTTCTTGGCTCTAGCCTTGGACTCCTGATATTGATCATTGTTGTATGCTGGTTGTACAAAGTCTTCGAGAGAAGACAAAAGATTAAGCTCAAGAAGTTCTTCAAACGGAATGGTGGTTTATTGTTAGAACAACAAATATCATCAACTCAAGGCAATGTTGAAACAACAAAAGTTTTCACATCAAAAGAGTTGGAAAAGGCTACTGATAACTTCAATTCAAATAGAATACTTGGACAAGGTGGTCAAGGTACTGTCTACAAAGGAATGCTATCAAATGGAAGGATTGTTGCAGTTAAGAAGTCAAAAGTCGAAGATGAAGGGCTCGAACAATTTATTAACGAGGTGCTTATTCTCTCACAAATTAACCACAGAAATGTTGTCAAGTTGTTGGGTTGCTGTTTGGAGACAGAAGTTCCTCTACTGGTTTACGAGTTCATCCCAAATGGAAATCTTTTCCAATATCTCCATGACCAAGATGAAGAGTTCTCAGTTTCTTGGCAAATGCGCCTACAGATTGCAACTGAAGTCGCGGGAGCTGTCTCGTACTTGCACTCTGCAGCTTCCATCCCCATTTATCACCGAGGCATCAGGTCCACAAACATACTGCTGGATGAGAAGTACAAAGCAAAAGTATCCGATTTTGGGACTTCAAGATCAATCTCCATTGATCAAACTCACTTGACAACATTAGTCCATGGAACATTCGGGTACTTGGATCCTGAGTACTTCCAGTCCAGCCAGTTCACAGACAAGAGTGATGTATACAGCTTTGGTGTAGTGCTTGATGAGCTCTTAACAGGACAAACACCAATTTCTTCATTGAGGTTAGAAGAAGGTAGGAGTTTAGCAACATATTTCCTCATTCGATGAAGGAGAATCTTTTGTTCGATATTCTTGATCCTCAAGTTAAGCGACAAGGTAGGGAAGATGATGCTGTGGCTGTTGCTAACTTGGCGAAAAGATGCTTGAACTTGAATGGGAGAAAGAGGCCTACAATGAGAGAAGTTGCTGCAGAGTTGGAGAGAATCAAAACATCGCAGATTGCTGTTAATGGTAATGCAAATTATGAAGAGATTGAATGTTTTACGAGCCAAGAATCCGCGCCAATATGGGATCCTGCATCTACTCCCACAGGATCTGAAATGCAAATCCAGTTATCTTCATCAGCAGATGCCCAACCACTGTTACCAAGTTTATCATGGTGATGAAACAATTTGGTTTGTTTCTTGATGGATTTTGTGCTTTGTTCATTTCTGCCTATATATGTTACTTAGATGTTAGAAACCAATAATATGCAGTATCCTCTGGCCTCTGCTGAAATGTGTGGTTGTGTCAAATCTGTTTGAGATGTATTGCAGCTTTCCTAGTATTATGTGTTTAAATTCTGCAAGGTGCGTCGTGTGTATCATTCATTTCATTTGTTGTGATCTTGAACTGATTTCTGCGTAGTTGGTGCTCTATTTGGGCTACTTGAAAGGCAATTACTGAGTCTTTCACTTCATGCAGTTTCTTATGCACTGGTCTTCTTTGAGAACATAAATGTGTATGTAAGGCTTCATTGAGCAGGTATGTTCTCATATGTGAAAATATATGGCTCTCAATACACTTTACCTTCATTTTTACATATTTTGTTTGTTACAAGTTGTCTCATATAGAGAGTAGAACACTCGAATAATTAGTAGTATCAGACTCAATCAAGACATGAATAAAATAAATACGGACGGATGTAGATATGAGTGTTAATTCGTGAAGTGGAATCTTCTCATTGTTGTGGTTGCGTCTCAGCCCATAAAAAGTTGGTTGAGATTTTTTTTCTTTTTCTTTGGGATATTCTATACTTTCATATTTATCGTTTCAAGTGTGGCTACTGGTCTGAATGTGACCCAAAAAGGCTTCGGGTCTATTAGAATGTTGTGCTTTTAAGTATAATTGTGATTTGAGCGTGTTCTTCCCTAAAAATTGGTTGTGGAAGAGGATGGTGTTTGGATCAGGACACATAGATTCTATAAGCTATAAAGAATTAATCTGCATAGTATGCTATTAGGTACTGAAACCAAAGAACATACGGTGATAAGAAGCA